>CM017555.1:11391598-11654341 GCA_007844125.1 Sinonovacula constricta | reverse complement strand
CTAAGTAAAGGAGATTTTGAACACTACCTATATAGTTAGCAGGCACATTTTGCAAAAATATTACATTAAATGTTCCTTCTTCCAAATCTATAAATAAGCACGATTGTGATATCTGCTAAAAATAGATACCTATGTCAGAGTAGACTACCCGCATGACAATATAAGTGATCTCAAAAGTAAGTTGTCACTTGGTTTTGTTCATTTAAAAATAGCTATCGCTGCAGCATGGCTCAGATAGGAAATGTTTGCAATGATGAGTGTATCACTGATCATAAAGATCCAAGATATCAATTAACAGCAGTTTGCAGGAACTATCCAAGGTATCAATTAACAGCAGTTTGCAGGTACTATCCAAGGTATCAATTAACAGCAGTTTGCAGGAACTATCCAAGGTATCAATTAACAGCAGTTTGCAGGTACTATCCAAGGTATCAATTAACAGCAGTTTGCAGGAACTATCCAAGGTATCAATTAACAGCAGTTTGCAGGTACTATCCAGCTAACAATTAACAGCAGTTTGCAGGTACTATCCAGCTAACAATTAACAGCAGTTTGCAGGTACTATCCAAGGTATCAATTAACAGCAGTTTGCAGGAACTATCCAGCTAACAATTAACATCAGTTTGCAGGTACTATCCAGCTAACAATTAACAGCAGTTTGCAGGTACTATCCAAGGTATCAATTAACAGCAGTTTGCAGGAACTATCCAGCTAACAATTAACAGCAGTTTGCAGGAACTATCCAAGGTATCAATTAACAGCAGTTTGCAGGTACTATCCAGCTAACAATTAACAGCAGTTTGCAGGTACTATCCAAGGTATCAATTAACAGCAGTTTGCAGGTACTATCCAGCTAACAATTAACAGCAGTTTGCAGGAACTATCCAAGGTATCAATTAACAGCAGTTTGCAGGTACTATCCAGCTAACAATTAACAGCAGTTTGCAGGTACTATCCAAGGTATCAATTAACAGCAGTTTGCAGGAACTATCCAGCTAACAATTAACAGCAGTTTGCAGGAACTATCCAAGGTATCAATTAACAGCAGTTTGCAGGAACTATCCAAGGTATCAATTAACAGCAGTTTGCAGGAACTATCCAAGGTATCAATTAACAGCAGTTTGCAGGAACTATCCAGCTACCAATTAACAGCAGTTTGCAGGAACTATCCAAGGTATCAATTAACAGCAGTTTGCAGGAACTATCCAAGGTATCAATTAACAGCAGTTTGCAGGAACTATCCAAGGTATCAATTAACAGCAGTTTGCAGGAACTATCCAAGGTATCAATTAACAGCAGTTTGCAGGAACTATCCAAGGTATCAATTAACAGCAGTTTGCAGGAACTATCCAGCTAACAATTAACATCAGTTTGCAGGAACTATCCACGTAACAATGACTTATTTGGATATTTGAGACAAAATATCTTTAGTCCAAATGTTGTATACCACTTTTAATGTCATTTCATGGTTAAAGTTTTTTTAAACAAATTCATATAACAATGAGTAATATTTATGCTCCTTTTTGCATTGTCCTTAAAATTTGACAATTGATTTAAATGTAGGATCATTTCAAACATCATAGTCATAAAATATTTCAAAATAAAAAAACATATTTTAAAGCAATCATTTGTTCCTTGAAAATAAAGCCTTTAGACACTTCTATAACTGCTTCATGAAATCAACCTCAGGGTTTTCTTACAGTCACCACTTGGCCTGGTACACTTGGGAATAAACCATTCTAATTGTTCATCATTTGCTAACAACCTCATGCATTAACAAGACATATTTGTAGGGACAAGAAAGCAAACTGTGTGTATTCTGTTCAGATTGCTACTAGCAGAAGCTGGAAAATCTGGAAATACAATGTGAGCCTGTTCTTTATCAGAGAGTGCTTAACAGACCTCTGTTAATGAGACTATACTGAAATTTTATGTCTTAATTGCTGTCTGATGGTAATAATGAAGATTTTGCTTTACTCAATATCACACAACTTAATTGTATTGTAAGTTAAATTAAAGTCATATGCTAACTGAATAATTTGCTTAGGTTGTTGTTTGCGTTACATCTCACCAACACAACCATGGTCATATTGGCAACATCCAGTGAATAACTGATGGAGAATGACCTCCGACATCTGGCGACCTGTCTGGGTATAACCACCAGCCGCAGTTAACTAGAAAGCCTACCCAGATGATAGTTCTCGCCCCAACCGGGACTCGAAACCATACATTGAGGGATTTGCTTAGTTTAACTTTTAGTATTTTAAATATGTTTTATTCAGATTTATTACACATTTTAACAATCACTGATACAATATTGGTCCTTTAAAGTCAGATATTATGTTATGATGAAAAAGCAAACAAAAGTAACTAATTTTACTGTTAAGTCATGATACCATGAATGTGCACCACACTTAAAGCAAAATCATAGAATTTGAAAAATCGTAATTAAATGAGTTCACAAACATTTTTTACAAACAACTTAATTAATTATTTAATGAATAAACAAAAAAAGAACACATACAAACACAACATTAAAAAAAAATAAGAAAAAATAAAAATGGTGGTAAAGCTATAAACTTTTGAAGAGTTTTATCTAACTCAAACAAACAGACACCACAACAACTGTCTTTCTAATGCTCATAGGAATATGTTATTGCTCAGGAAAAAAAATCTGAAAAAAAAATATGTGTTTTTTTTCTTAAGCATTCACAAACACCAACTCTTGTATATGCCACCCAGAGAAACCTTATGGAATAAATTACCAGGAAAAAAGTGTAAATAAGAAAAAACAAAACAAAGAAAAAGCAACCAAAAACACCATTGGGCATGTGGCATATGTGAAATTTAACTAAAACGCATGTCTGCTATCACCATATATATATCTTCTATTTACACTAAATTTAAAAAAGATATACATATCAATAACTGCATCTCTTCTGTGTTATATATTTTGCAGATTTTACTTCTATTTACTGTAAAAACTAATTTGGCCTGCACTTGGACTAGGATTAATGTCTGGAGTGTACAGG
The DNA here is from genome assembly GCA_007844125.1 of Sinonovacula constricta. Taxonomy (NCBI): domain Eukaryota; kingdom Metazoa; phylum Mollusca; class Bivalvia; order Cardiida; family Solecurtidae; genus Sinonovacula; species Sinonovacula constricta. Next base: position 11,651,309 of record CM017555.1, on the reverse strand, counting down.
ATTTCTGGATTGTAGAACAGTGTTACTGTGTTAATGTTCAGTAAGGCAGGCTTAGTGAATATGTGCTCTCTTAATAAAATCTCTGCTTTGGTTGATCAATGGCATACAGTGAATATTGGATTTATCCAACTGTTTAGTCACATTGACAAATGAATATAGCATGATGGTGATAATGATGATGATTATGATTATTATTATTATCATCACCTTTTATTATTATTACTATCATCACTAATTTAAAACAAAATTGGTATTCAAGAATAATGTAATATTTTAAATGGAATGTCATTCTGAACACATATGTGTGTGGTCGTTCTGACAAATCTTCTATGAATGTGTTCAAATGGCAGAAAAATTGGGCAAAAATCTACATCTGATATGCTACAAATTTTATCTGTCCATATCTTTGTAGGGTTTGATAAAAACCCTTTCCAAACATACATCAAAAGTAAAACTGTTTTTCATGCAATGTCACTCATTAAAGAAATGGTGCAGCTTGCTGTAGCTGACACATAAATGCGTTTTAAATGCTCCAAAAAATGAGCTTGTCTTGTTTTGTCAAAATATTTTTTTCATATTTTTTGTCGATCAGTTCTCATGAATTACAGTGCTAATTGATTTTTTTATTTTAAATACTTATTGCTCCTTTTTAGATTCTATGAAATTACAATAACTTAATTTACAACTGTTTAGTTAATGAAGAGTTATCCAATTTAACACACAATAATTTCTGTCAAAATGTTTTTTTAAAAGCTGCTTAAGAATGAAAAAAAAAAAAAAAATGAAAGTAATAACATACTTTAGAGAAATATGAAATAAAACTATTACAGATTTCCACTTAAAATCACTGAACAAAAGGTAACAAAAAAAAGGACGAGTAAAACTAAGCAAGGTAAACCTTGGTCTCATTGTAAAAAAACCATTGCCATTGTTTGTAGTTTCTCCCCAATTATTCGCCCAATCAATGAGGGCTTTCTTGAAAGGTTGAGAATTTACGACCACACACAAGCATCCATCATGCTTGAACTTATCAAAGCAAACATAAACTAAAGTGTAATTACTGTCAACAGGTAATGATATGACTGGGTGCCCAATTAGAAAGCAGAGTTCTGTTTATTCCAGGAGTAGAACATCCTACAAAAGAGCATGCTACTTGACAGGTTCTTATTATTCTGATGGATTGAAACTCTCATGCTGACACCTTAGACAATGAACAAGCAGTAGCAATATACTCTGCTGCTTCTGCTACAATGAAATTGGACCTTGAAAACCCATGCTCAGATGGAGTATTTACCCTGATAGCTCATGCTTAAATGTACTCTAACCCTACCTGGGCATGCAAAGGAGCTTGTGCTGAAGGTTAACCTGTCTATGTGCTAGATAAAATTAAACATGTACAGACCTTACAATCAATATGTTCAATACATGTGGTATAAATTACAGCTCTAATTCTCAATAATGACTATAATGATGAACAGACCCACCATAACCTGGTGACAAATTACCAGGGTATATACATCTCATTTCATCCAGTAAACATCAGCTCCCACTTCAGTAATTGAGCATCTAAGAGATCCATGTAATTGAGAAAATTGGCAGGTGAAATGGGAATGTTGGGAGATGACCTTTGTTATCCTCAACCTACTGCATTTCTTAATATTTACATTCCAATTGCTCACCACTAAGATAACATATTTGAGGAAGCAGTGCACTTGCATCAATTCTAAGAGGGCAGAGTATAATTTTACTTGCACTTAAGAACAACTTTATGAATGGACATAAAATGTCATCAAAACACTTCTGCAATGATGACCACACTGTGAGCTGTATATATGTATAATTATGATTTTCCAGGGAACCTGTGGTACCCTGTTAGCTACTAAGGCCGATGTTAATTTATGTTTTTATATTAACAAAATAAATTTCATGTGTTTACACAACTATTTAATGGCATACAGAATACAATCAGTTGATGCAACAAAGTACGCCCATCTGGCATAGAGTCCTCAATGACAGTGTTTCATAACTACTCATGGATCCTTAGTTACAAGCAATATGACAATTGACCAATCAAACACCAGTTTAACTACTCCTTCTCACTTCCTCCTCCTCCTCGTTATCATCAACAACATCAACACCACCATGAACAACACTTGTGTCAGGACATCATATTACTTGAAACATTTTCTCAAGCACTTTGCAGATAAATTTTCAAAGTGAAAATTTAAGTATTCAAAGCATAAGTTTATTGTTTACCTTGTGGTTCTGTTATAAAAAATTATAGCCTGCCTTTTTATCTCAATTCACACAAACATTGAGGAATAGTTTAGATATATCAACCAATATAAATACTGAACATGTTTATAATACATTAGAGCAAAGTAAATGAATTATTGGCTGAAAGTAGACTCTCACTATAGGGGTAGTTCCAACATCCTTAGTTAACAATAACCAATACAATTCATGTAATATTCTCTGTTACAAAGATTGTCATGGGTTAAATTCTTTTATAAAAATTAGTCTCAAAACTTATTGCTAAATCTGCAAGATTGGATATTTCCATATAAAGTAAACTGCTATGACTACCTATGTTATCAAAAGATGGTATAATTTACAAGAAAGAAGCTTCTTCCTTATGACACCATCGTGTATCTCTGTTCTCCAAGCAGGAATCAGCTTGTACCTGCCAGGTAGGTGTAACAATCAAGGCAATATAGGGAGGCTTGTCAGATAAGGATTAAAATAGGTCTGGAGTTCTGTAGTAAAACACCTGCAATTGTGTTTTCATAAGCTTAGAAGGTGCCTGCTTAAAAGAGGCTTCACTGACAGCTTTTGTTCTATCTATAGACAAATACTTCACAAGTCTAGAAATTGTCAAATTCAAAATTAGCAGACAACTTTTAGACTAAGCAGCAAATAGTGTAGATTCTAATCAGACAGCTTTCAGACAGCTTCCATTAGAGAGATGGCTAGTCTGGATCTGCACTGTTTACCTCAGCTTTGTTGATAGTAATAAGCAAACTAATAGTTAACATTTCCTGTGTATCCCTTATGTCTGTAGCAGAGTGAATGCTCCTGTATCACAACAGACAGAAAGTATTCGTAACAAAAATAGAAACAATGAAAAAAATGGAAGTCCCAATGTAAGTATATCTGAGAAAAAATGAAAGACAATCTCAGGTTGAACAATTTACTGTGCCACTGAGTCTTGGAACATACAGGTTTTATACATTTTTAGACTTGCTGGGACTGGCGCAGTGTTTACATACAACTATCAACAATTACACTATGTTGTGGTCTCCACTGGCACTTATCACTTTGTTTGGACTAAAGTAGGGCACATGGAGGGGTCAATCACTGTTGTTTTGCTCAGACTTCTGCACCTGTACTTTTTTGTACCAGTTATTTTTTGTTTCATAGGAGTTAAGCATGACTTTATGCTACCCATACTAAAATATGCTATACCTGTACATCATTCATACATTGCTAGTATGTGATACAGTTTTTGTAATAAACATTTTGTATGAATTTCTTGACCCTGATTTTTTGTAAAGAAAACAAGTTCTTGTAAAAAGAAAACAAGTTCTAGTAAATAGGTGCAAAACATCACCCAGAAATATCTTTATAATTGCTTCTGATGATAGTTTGACGTAAGCGCTCTGTCATGTAATTGTTAATAAATCACAACAGCTACGGGTAGCTGTCAATACCCAGTCTGGGTTTCTAGTCAAGGATCCCTGCTAGAACCATGAGACAGAAACCTATTATAAAACCATCAACTGGTTAAGTTACAATGGCTAGTTAAGCAGCTATGTAAAATAGGCTTGTAATAACAGATCTCTTCAAACATGTGAGGAATAATTTCACAAGCCTGTGCCCATAAGACAATATTCTGATGAACTATGTATGCAAGTCCAAGCTGAACATGTAATAGCTATAGTGAAGGAACAACCTGCCACATGTCAAAGATAAATAGACCCTTACACTTCATAGATTAATAGAACCTACCACCACACTTTATGGATTAATTAAAACAGTAATAAACAGCTTGACATTTTAACATAAAGATAGACTACATTTTACAAAAAAATACCAATGTTACATTTCAATAATCAAATAATATTATATATATTGTTTATTTATTAACTTAATTAAATAGGGAAAATTCCTTAAGCATACTCACAAATAAAATGTTGTGGATGATTTAATGATAGTTGTTTTCTAAAAGCAAAAAGAGAAACTATTTATAAAAACCCATCAAAGTTACCTATAATTGACTATTTGCTTTGATTCATTTTGTCAACACTACAACCCTGCGATCTGAATCTAAATTTATACCAACTGCAAACCCTGTATAGAGCCACAGAAGGCAGTGAGGCCCCACATGGGATATCACAAATAGCTTGGCCTAGTATACAATGCATAGCCAATGGAACACTCATTCTAATGACATTTTACTCCCTTCATTTGCTCTTTTTGTCACAGAGTGATATTCCTGTACTGGATTGATTCATTCACAAATCTGCATTTCATGTATGCCTGCATAAAACAATATAATCACTTGAACATCTAATTTGAACAGACTGTAATGTTAATAATAAAATTTGAACCATGCCAGGACACAACTAATACATCTAGTCTCCTTTGACATGCATATTTGTTTCTGCACTGTAGGTAGTCAAGGTCATGCAAGGTAAATCCTTGATGCTTCTGAAAGTCATCTTTCTCATAGCTCTGGATGGTGTCGCAAATTGTTTTAGGAGGACTTTCAGATGCGGACAAAAACATATAAGATGACTAGTTAGAAAAAAATCCAGAAATAATGGATACATTTAGCACCAAACTTTTTGGCTTGGTAATTATTCTTCAATTCATTCCTAGAATTCTAAAATGCTAAGCGCTGTGCAGATTGAGTGCAACCAAATTAAACCATGGCAAGTGCGTAAGATAGCAAAATAATGAAGTGACTGACAGCTTCTCTGGCATTGTGGAAGCAGTTTTCTTATTTTCTTAACACAACAGTTTCAAAATGCCTTAGCCAATGATACCTTGTAAAACTGCCGTAACTCATTCAAAACTTTAACAACAAATACAATGTTCTGGCATAAGTCAAGAACCAAGAGCAGAATGGAAGAGAAAACAAATAATGAAAAATGAACAGCAGAATGTGTGATCAACTTCTAATGAATGGACAAAAAATGGCAGAAAAAAGATTGTGGAATTCAAATACCATGAGTTTAGAATTAGCACTTTGTGTGCCTTTAAGCTTCAAATTGATCTTGTAACACATCTTCCTCTTTTACAGGCTATTTTTTTAATCATTTGTTGGTACCATTTGGCAAATCTGATTTGTGCATGGAATACTGTTAATAAAGATCGAACAGAATATCTGTTAATTGAACATTGTTAGAATCTCATTCTGATTTAAACAGCTAAACAGTTCTAGCTAAACCATTGCTTAAAGAAACATAATATGCTTCAGCTTTATTTCAATGCCCCTTTCACTTACAATACCAGTAAAAATTGGTACATTATGTATGTTAGATATTGTACATTTGAAATAAAGAATTTTAATGAACTTTGCAGACAGCAATCCTCAACATAGCATTTATTTCTTTTTGCAAAATTTGGAAAGTGCATATAAAAGATAAACATTGAGGTCACAAATTCTTCATCGATATCATTAGTTTCCAATATGGATAAGAAGTAATTGTGGTTGCTCAACACAACTTAATCTTGTCTTGGCACTGAAAGAGTATTATTAAAATCTGTGTAAAAGCACAAACATTTTAGCTGTGAAACCCTTAAGAGGTATTATCAGTTTCCTATGGAAAGAAAGCAGTTAATAAACTTGTATTAAATGTGTTTACATAATGTAAAATTTGTTAAATAAAAAATCTTTTATAACATATTTGTGCTAAATATGGTGTTCAAAATATATTTTGTATGTTAAATGTGTTATATGTATTGTTATGTAAAATATGTTACACAAATATATGATTTATGAAATCCATGTGTACACATGTATGCAAGTTTTTGACAGAATAGTAGCAAATTTTTCATGTACTTTTAATGTTTCATCATACAATTTAAATTTGCTGTAATCTAGAAATTCACTTTTTTTTAAATTTTTCCTTATGTTAAATTTTAGTTACTAATTATACCTTTTATGTAATTTCGTGGCTCCTGAAAAAGGGAATATGATTTTTTTGTGCACAGCAGCTCTCTGGCAGAGGAAAATTCTCACAAGTTGTGCATGAAAAATAACAAATCTGCATTTTTGCTGCATGTTAAGCTGCAGTCCTTCTGCTGCTGTTCCATAGTTAGTAACGATTCATTCTAATAAATTTGTGCTTGCTCAATTTTTGCTGTAGCCATTATGTGGCCATACTCCTGCCATTAACTGGCCATTTTAATTCCATTCTACTGCTAAACCTTCAGATAAAGTTTAAAGATTTTGCAAAATTATATCTGTTAAAATGATCTGAATCTGAACCTAGAACTACCTACTTTTTTCGCTCATGAAATATAAATGGAAATTTAATTAATAATTAATATACATGTAGGTTAGTTAAAATAAAAATTAGGGGATTTTATATGTGTTTAGTTTGGAAATCTGTGCATTGAAAGTAACATTGTTTTTTGTTTACATCTGTTCACATGTGTATCTATTTGGTAAATAGTCCAGGAAATATTTCTATAGTTATTACTACATAACTCAAGTAATTTGAAACTCAAGACCAAAAGAAATATATAATATATATATATATATATATATATATATATATATATATATATATATATATATATATATATATATATATATATATATATATATATATAATTTAGGCATCACATTTCCCATAATTGTCTCTACCTTGGTAGAAGTTGCCAGCAGTCACAACATCACACAGACAACTTAGGTACTTTCAGCATAAAATATGTCATATTAATTTTCATCATCATTCCATCTTATGTTGTCTTTCTTGATCTTGAGGTTATAATTTGCATGATAAAACATGCAATTAAGTTGAGTCCAAAGCCAGTTTGTTTGCTTGAATGATCTGCTACATGGCAATTATATTACTGTCAGCACTCAATACAATAGATTAAGAATTTATTTACATGCTGGATTTCACTAAATCAAGACACCCTAGCTGTTCTTTCTCAGGAGCCAGAGACAAGAAGCACCTTGATGCAAGACAATAACCAGACACACCATTTTCAGCAGCACTATTTGTTTTCTGGGGGTTGCCCATTTGGTATGGTTGGCTTATATTTCATAGGTTTTATGTGGATTTGATAAATTGGTTTGGACTTTTAAGTAAATCACAGCATGGAAATCAGTGAATTAATGACATTATAGCAATGTCCATCTACTTGTGGTCATTGAGGAAGACCCCAGTAAAAGTCCACTGGTGCATCATATGTCAGCTAAAATATCTCACCACATGGAGGTTGTCACCCTGACAGATGCCTGAACCTATGCCATGAGGGGCTAAAACGTACAAGTCAGAAACTTTGCCCAACCATCATGGGTGCTTCTGGTTTGGAGATGGCAATAGTTGCCTTAGTAGCAATCAGAAGAGTGTTGCCCCTAAATAAAGATGTCCCCCAGGTTCCCTGCAAGGCTTTGTTATACCTAAGTATGGAAATGGTAGTGACAGGGCTTGTCTACTTATGCTAACCTTATGAAGGCGGTTTCAGTAATGATTTGACTTTTGCCAAACAAAATGACTTGTTGCAGTTTTATGCCAGGTGTTCCCAAAGGTTCATTACAGTGAAAGCAGCACTATATAACAGTGAAGGCAGCACTGTATAACAGTGAAGGCAGCACTATACCACAGTGACAGCACTATATCACAGTGAAGGCAGCACTATATCTGCTTGTAGTAAACACCATTTTTATTTCAAAAACTTAAGTTTTTTTGGTGAGTGTTTAATTCCACAAACAAAGAATGAACTCTAAGCTGTCATCCGCCCCATTTCCTCTGCTGGTCCCAAACATGTCTATGTACAGTATCCCAGCATCAGCCAGCTCTGTAATCTGACAGACAGTGGCTTATCAGGGGACTATCTGCCAACTGTAAACAAGCCGTGGATGGCACTTTTAATGGTGGCAATTAGAAACCGACCCAGATAACTGGGATAGGCAGATGAAAAAAACTGTACCAAGAAGCCACAATACCTATTTTGGGCTCACAAACTTAAAACTGTCAAGATGAGTTCAGTTAAAGAAATATTAAGATTGTAAATTGTCATTTGGTTCAAAACAAGTGATTTTTCTTGTTACAGAAATATATTTGATAGTTTTTACAATAATTTAGATAGATCTAACATTGTAGAATTATATTCATAGAAACACAGTTCACATTGGACAATAAGTTATATAGTCATTTAAGTTGTTTTTGTCTTTCTACATATATTTATGTTCCTACAATTCTACTAGAAAAACATATAAAAGCTTATTATGTCTAATCAAGAATATTATTTTATTTTAGTATTATGTAAAAAGTTTATTAATTAGGCATTGGTAGTTGCTTTCTACTACATATGGTGCAAACACATCCATTAAAAATATTCGAAACAATATTATTATGACAAAAAAACAGCTAGGTAAACTATTTTTTTGCTGCACTGGCAATCCAAAGCCCTTCAAGCCTATCCATGCTGTGCAATTTGTCTTTCTTTCAAGATTAGAGACCATAATTACATGTTTTGCTTAAAATTAGATGTGATATAATAATGTTGTTTGTTTTATGTCCTCGATCAACAATTGAGAATGATTTTAAAACCCTATATTTTCCAGTGATGCAAAGTGCACCATTTTATCTGCTTTTAAACCAATACCTGGATCCACCTTAAAGATTGTATCCAACAGTTTGACTATATCTAATACATATAACAACATATTACCCCTGTTCTGGGGAATTTGTCCATTTAGCACACCTTGTTGAGACTTGGGCAAAAAGAGAAGATCCAGACCTCCAGCTTCTGCTTTTATTTTTCATTTCCTTATTGTCTAGAGTCTCCCTCAAAAACAACAATAAAAACAAACAATAAATAACAACAAGACAACAACAACATGTAGGCTTCACATCTCTGTTGCTCAACTTCTTGGGAAGGTACCATGTGTTTCTTGTTTTTACGATCAGGATTAGGGAGCAAGCTGTGCAGATAATGTGCAGATAATGCACAGGCAGCTACACAAATCTGCATGATAATTGTTTTTTATTCAGTGTTTTGCTGGGTGTGCATCTACTTGACAAAGACAGAACCTGGCATGCAGGTGTAGTTCTCTGCCAGATGTACTACAGCATGTTGTAGGAAGCATCTGGGAAATGCAGCTCATGCTTTTCTACCTTACATGTTGATAGGTGAGATAAGATGAAAGCTTCACAAGTGAGTAAGCACTAAAGGGAATATAATCATAAGACCTTTACCATTGTTAGACCAGCATTTGAGCCAATAACTGGAAAAATAACCTTAAGTTTCTATGATGAAGACGCAATAGGAGAAATTGACACCTGATGAAGTGAAAGTTGCAGAATTATCTCCCCTAAGCCATCAACATATGTTAAGATTTGCTTTTAATACATTTTGTGTATTTAACTCATAGCATGCTGATCACAATGTGATTATTCATAAACAAATAGTGCAGATCCTGATAAGCTGACTCCTGCTCTATTAACAAAGATTTTGTATTGTTTTCAAATAAATGTAGCATGATACGAATTCAGTTCAGTGCTATGCATGCTTGGTTCCTAATCATGACATGTAGGTCTGAAAAGCTTCTGGCACAGTCTGCACTTTGAAAAAGATGATAAAGCACCTACTCCCTGTATGATACATTACACAAGCATAACTGATCTGCCACAAGCAAGAAACAGCTCAAAGCAAACACTTAAGGTTTTATGATACATTAATCAAACATTAAACAAGTATAGTTTTAACAGTTGACCGAGTGATCTAGATCTAATACAACAGCTTGACAACATAAATTAAACTGTTACAAGCCAGTCCAATCACTTTTTTGTAGCCATCAAACCCTGCAGGCTAAGAAAAGTGGTCAAATTATTTGGAGGGTGGAGACCAGGTCAAATGAATTGATGCAAGGAGAAATACCATGCACAATGGAGTGTATTGAAGAACTGTCTTGCACAAGCTTCACAAATTATGCCTTGATCCAAACCATAAACTGTCAATTACAGAACCTGGCCCCATCATCAAGGCATCAATTTAACGCTCTTTTAACAACAGTGCCATATTGCAGAGCCAAGGCACCAACTGGAAAATTATACAAGTAACATCTCTGGTTAAGATAGAAAGTGTCCTTTTGACCTCCTTTGCTTCTGCTTGGTAATGCTCTTTAGTCCTGGGCTCCTTAATGTGGATAAATGACAGAAATCTGTCAACACCCGCGTTATTTTCAACAAAAATTAGTTTTAACAAGCCATTTGAATTGCCAGAAAAGAAAGAAGTCTCCAGTGTGAAGAGCAAAGATTTGAGAGACTCTGAAGTCCCCAAAGTGTGGAGCAAGAGACTTGATCAGTGTGTCTAAGGCAGATGGTATTTTATAACTGCTGATACTTGTAATATTTCTTTCCAAATATAGTTGCATCTTTCTTATTTCACATTTTATAAACTTTTGAGGCTAAAGCTTAACTGATGATTAAAACAATCATGAAACTAAAACTCCTGGCTATTTTGTTTATTTTCAGATAACTTGTGCTTGTATCCTATATATAGTACAGTGAGAATATTTAAAAAAAAGTCCCGAAAGGTCGAAATAGCAACTAAACTACATCTTGGTTAAATCCCCACATTATACAACTACCTTTCTTCTTTGACCCCATTGCTGCCCTATTGTCAGTCTCCCTTTTCATAAGTTTGACCAATTTCTTTGCTCAATCATATAAGGGTCAATGGAGCTCAAAAGCTTTACGGCCATGGAGAATGAATGATTTCAGCACATGATATGGTAACCAATTAAAGGATTTTACTGGAATTTGTTTAATGTTAGCCTTTTGACCAAGATTTCCTGCACTAGTTGAGTTTCAAGCTAGCATATTCTCAGCTTAGCAATTTAACTTAAAATAGTAGGGAAGGGTCAACAACTCAGTGAGAGACATTCACCATTCATTCTCATTAAACAACTGTTTAAGACATGAAATTAAGGGGAAGGGGGTCATCCAAAATGTATAAAGACACATAACTTATAGCCACATGGCAACCCTGTATAACTGAGCTACTATTTGAATATATGTGAAAAGATTTGCTATTACAAAAATGTTAACTTGAGTTCAAGTCATGGCTTTGACTAAATAATGTTTTGTGTATTTCAGGCATAGTACAGGATAAATCTAAATAATAAAAAAAAATCTTTTTTCTTTAAAGTCATTAAATGACAAACCCATAATTTCATTCAGTCACACCTAAATGACTCAGAAATGTAAACTTAAAGCATTTAATTTGGTTCATGCATTGTATTTTGCTATCTAAATTTAGTGTTTAAGAAACACATCTTCATTAACATCAAGTATGTTCTTGACAGAAGTGCGGAAATTACAACAAACCTTTAATTCAAATTAACTGACATTTCGGTCTTAATAGCTCATTTTTCTGGATCTTGATTCACATTTTCCAGTTCTGTTGCAGGAAGAAAAAAAATATTCTTTCCATCAAAGTAAACTCTAAGCCTGCTAAGTTCGAACAGAACATGGTTAGGCAATAGTGTACATTTAAGTTTACCAGTGAACTGTCTAATAAGGATCTACAGTATTTGATGCAAGGTCTTTATCCATAGATTTTACAAATGAACATGAAATTATTAAGAAATTACTATGAATTTAACATGGGTCATGACCAAATTCAGCATGAGAAGGGTTCAATATTTTCTGCATGTTTCCCATCCCAGACTGGCTTTCAGGATGTTTTCCAAGCGGGAACTGTTTACATTTGTGCTTATTTCAAGGGAGCCAGTCTTACTCTGGTTCCAAACCCACTTAAACCTCTTTTTTTCCCTCTTTTTTTTAGTTGCAATTGTTAATTGGAACAGTTCTTTTTTTCAAACATTTGAATCAGAAATACTGCTGTGTCAGCAATTCTTATAAAGGGCAAGAAACCACTTATTTGTATCTCCGGATGTGGAGAGTTTTGGCTTATATTATTAGGCTGGCAATTCGCAAGAGATCAAGGCAATCAACCTATTTTTGTTTGTTTTTGCTTTTGAAATACATCACAGTGACCCATAATGGTCATTATAGCAATGTCCAGCTATATTGGTGGAGGAAGACCCCAGACAAATGTCTAAGTAAAACCACCAGTGCCTGCAGGTCAGCTGGAAGGTATTCCCACAATTGAAGATTTACAAGAGGGCGACACTTAGTTACCACTATGCCAAGGGTGTCCCCTCAAGCCATCCTAATGCTCGGCTGCATTTTCTTAAACATTTTTGTTTATAGTCGATTGGGAAACAATTTCTTTCAACTTATATTATTTCTTCTGCACTAATCACTTCCTGCATAAAGCCAGTATTCTAGTTGTAATGTAAGCTGAAGCAATATGTAGTAAATAGTCATGCAAAAGGTGTGATGTTGTGTCAAGTCAGAGGTTCTAAATTTGGACCTTCCAATCAGGAGTCAGCAGACCATATAATGCTTATTGCATATATGACCTGTAGTGGTAAGTTTGTTTTCTGATGATGACAAACCTTAAACAAGCAGATTTACTGGATATGTTGAAATATTTTTAATTTTATTTCAAGTTTCTGGGTGTGCTTTTTTCTTTCATAGAACACAAATTTAAGCCTTTTTTCCTTACATAGTGATACTATTATGCAGGGTAGAAACTGTTGCAACAGTCTTAAATCTTTAATTTAGTTATTACCTGACATCCATTTCAGGATCATGATAAGATTTCACGATTTTCACAATTTTTGCACAAGCTTTTTAAATGCTCTTCTTTGAAGTAACTATATACTCAGAAACAAACTGTAGATCTGCAGATATTATCAGAAAGTAAATCTTAACATGTTTTTTCACCATCATGCAGGCAGAAATTATCAAACCTATCAATTTTTTCTCAGAAGCGCTGATAAATTTTAATGTGTTACTCGCTTGAATCTCAGTCAATATGGCGTTTAATTCCAGAAAACAGACAGGTAGGGCTGCTAAATAGTTACTTGAGGAAGCACTTATCATGCAATATTCCATATGAGAGCTCAATCAGAGAGCAAAATAGGAGTATTATCTTCAATAAATCTAATATTTTCTACTTAGAAGTTGTTTGTTGATATCAATATCAGCATATTGCCCATTTGGTAATTCACATCTTTTGCACAAAGGAAAAAATCAAAATTTATATCTTTTTTGTCTTGCACTATTGTTAATAGGATTGTTGTTTTTCCTTAATGATTTTGGCATTTTATTTCTTCTGATTTTATATAATACACAGTTTGAAAATCTTACGTGTTATCACATAATGTTAGAATGCATGCCTAATGTTCAATTGCATGTGTTTCTATTTCTTGATTTTTTTTCCATTTTTTGGGGGGGCAAAAAGCTAGCAACTTACACATATGAAATCGGTTCCAATTCTGTAATCAGTTTCCTTTTTGAAATTCTTTCTACTATTTTCATACAATTTGGGTCTTTTTATTTAACCCACAATCTATTATTTTCATCCTGCCACATTTTTTGCACAATGAGATAGCTTGTCACTGACCCAGATTGTGAAATCTCACAACACTTCCATTGATACACATCTTACTAGCTTAGTAACCATCCATGGTAATATAATAATTCTGATGGGGCCCCCATAGCATAATGGTTGCATCACTGACTTGTAACACCTCTGACCACTTAGCCTCTCACCACATGGGTTTGAGTCCCATTCAAGCCAAAGGACTTAATATGAAAAGGTCATCTGGTGGCTTGTGGTGCACCATTGGTTCTACCAGCAAATATGTTTGGGGTCTTCCTCCACTATAATATCTGGATGTCACTATAATGATCATAGTTGGTCACTGCGGTGTATTTCAAAAACAAAACAAAACAATATAATAATTTGGGATTAGTTTTTTTAAATCATCTAATTGTTTTGATTTTATAACATTTAAACTGTGAGACATAATTTTACATTGACAGCAATATCAGGGTACTCAAGTTATATCTACACCATGGTCACATGCCTCTGAGACAGCAGTGATTACTGTAGCACAGGAAAACATAACCTGGGAGAAGAGCCTGGTAGGAAGAGCTCCCATCATGTTGTCTATGTCAGCTTGCAAAAAGTGGGACACAAGTCGGTACAGTTGTAACTCCTCTGACTGTATACCCCACCCACAATATGGGTTCAGTCAGGCTCTGGTCAAAGCAACAATGTTCAAGTGCAGAAGTCTTCCAGCTGACTTGTCATGTGCCTGTGCTTCTACCTAGACATATGCCATCTGTAATCTTCAAGCAATACTCCCTAGAGGCTGTTTTAATCACTTAAAGACCAAAACTTGGTGTCAATGAACTAACAAAAGTGTTAGCTATCAAGTGAGATTTCCAGTGTTATTTTTCCTGGTACCAGCCAGATGTCTGACGTGGATAAATTATGTATCATTACTCCACAGATATCGGTTGACAATACTATAACTGACTACCATGTAGGCCTCATTTCATGTGCACACTTGTCATTGTATGCCAACAGATGCACCAGCAGATCATGATTTTCCAACTTAATAAATACCTCTAGTCATCACTGACGCATACCGATATCCGGTATGTGAGCCACACAAACAGAAGCAACAATAATAACAAAAAAGCATCAGCAGAAATGTTGGATTCTGGGATATTTTCAAGCAACGTGAAACAAAAACATGACGTGAAACAAAAACATGACAACAGCAGAAACTGGAATCTCAGCGATACAATCTGATCAAGAAGCAAGCTCTACAATCACCCATCATGTAATTAAGAATCATTAGGAGCACATAGTTGTCTATCTATGTAGCATCGGTCTATCCATCCATACCATTCTAACATCTGCATAGGTGTCTATTTACCATTCTATCTGTTAATCCATTAAATTATTCAGCTGTCGACCTGTCCCTTTTCCCTTCTTTCACTCTTTCATTTTATACTACTGATAGACAGAAAAAACATGATAAACATGCATGCTTACCAACAAAAACAGACATTATGTACAGAAAAAGTAACAGGCAAATAGTGTATATCCAGACATAGGCAAATAGTTTATTTCCAGACATAGGCACATGGCATATATCCAGGCATAAGCAAATAGTGTATATCCTGACATAGGCAAATAGTGTATTTCCAGACATAGGCACATGGCATATATCCAGGCATAAGCAAATAGTGTATATCCTGACATAGGCAAATAGTGTATTTCCAGACATAGGCACATGGCATATATCCAGGCATAGGCAAATAGTGTATATCCAGGCATTAGCAAATAGTGTATATCCAGGCATTAGCAAATAGTGTATATCCAGGCATTAGCAAATAGTGTATATCCAGACAAAGGCAAATAGAGGATCGGATATGAGTGTTCATTACATACAGAAAATATTAAACAAGTTGGATGAAATGATTCGAAACGAGGCTCTGCTGAGGACTGGCATTGTGGCTAACAGATAATTAGATAATTACTTAAGATTTTTATTTTCATTGTACAAAGTCATTCTTATGATGCCACATTTATTAATAAACATATTTTTTAGCTAAGAATTTTATGCACAACATAAAATTTACCAAACACATTAAATTAGGTTAGCTACTGTGCTGCATTTACCTTAGATGTAAATTACACTCACCATTACATGTGTATTACCTACCACCAGTATTCTATGTTAATTCTTTCTGAATGACATAATACAAAATATAAATGGTCATCTTAATGGAATCATGACACTTGATGATATAAATATTTTCCTTTTATACTATTAGCATATGATAGCGCAATATTAGCACTAGATCCCAAATCACTACAATCAATATTAAAGTACATGGATAACTACTGCAATATTAATAAGCTAAGGTTAAATGTGAACAAAACAAAAGTGATGATATCCGAAAAAGGTCACCACACTAACTACGATTTTTCCATATACAATACAAAAATTGAAGTAGTAAAATCTTTTAAATAGGTAGCAGTATACCTGTTTATAAATGGAAACTGGAACCAAACACAGCAACATATTGCACTGGATGCATCCTTTAAATGACATGACCTATTTTCAGACTGAGTTACCATTGAAACAATCAGTTAAATTGTTTGACTCACTAGTTGGATCAACCATGAACCATAGTGCCGGGAGACCTGGAGCATTCACTTAGAGCCGGATGTTGAAGCAATACTTACTAGGTTCTATTGAAGGATCTTAGGTGTTAAATTATCTACTAACCGGGAATCATTACATGGTCAATTAAATAAGCTTCTTATGTATGCATACAGAAAAATAATCATTATTAGGTATTGGCTTAAATTGCTGAAATTGAACCATAATACAATATTACATAAAACTTATAGAATGTTAAGAAATGATGCAGGTAATGGACATAATTGGATTATCAACATTTAACAAATACCTCTGTCAACGTTATAAATGGCCTCAGCAAGTTTGTTTATTTTGCAATGTGCTTAAGGTTAAATGTATAACAATATGCCTCATACCTTTAAATTAAATATTAAATCTACTATAGTGTATTTAATGACAGAACTAATTGAATTTGTATAACTTCAAGTAATATTATTGTTTAGTAATATATATATTTCATTTTATTACAGTATATAATAACACTAATTAAATGGTAGCAACATTATTGTGAGCTGAATTTACTGGTAATTTAAAATAATTGCCTTTGTGATTAACTCTTATTTAAACAGTAACAAGAATATTATATGAATGATGACACATAAACAATACATGTACCATATAATGATGCATAAATAACACAGGTAACACATCATGATGCATAAACAACACATATGCCATAGTTTAATGCATAAACAACATACGTACCATATACCAATGCATAAACAACAAAGGTACCATATAATGATGCACAAATAACAGAAGTACCATATTTTAATGTATAAACAACAGAGGTACAATATTTTGATGTATAAACAACAGAGGTACTATATTTTGATGCATAAACAACAGAGGTACTATATTTTGATGCATAAACAACAGAGGTACTATATTTTGATGTATAAACAACAGAGGTACAATATTTTGATGTATAAACAACAGAGGTACAATATTTTGATGTATAAACAACAGAGGTACTATATTTAGATGCATAAACAACACGGATGCCATATTTTGATGCATAAACTACATTGGCATATATTGTGTTACTGCAACAAAGTAATGCATTAAACAACTCAATAACAAAAATTATTTCAAATAAAAACAAAATGATGTATCAGAGCTACCCATCTTTAAAGTTTGGCTACTAGACCAATCAACTAGATCAAGCCAAGGCAAATAGAGTAGATTCAGATCAACTAGTTTCCACAGGAAGCTCTCAGATCAGGATCTACACTGTTTGCTTCTAAAACTTGAGCATATATAGCATAGAAAACAACTAAGCATTTGTTATCAGTGAGTGTTATTAACAATTAGAATAGTTACCCATTAGTCTGCTACTTTTATAATCCAACCCTAATCTTAGTTATCCTTTAATATCTAATTCATGCAAACAGACTGACTTAAGAGACCTAGCAGTAAATAGTCATTATTTACAGGGGGGATAAGGGATCAGGATCTACACTATTTGCCAATGGCTGAGGTAACTGATCAGCACCTATAAACTATTTGCCAATGGCTGAGGTAACTGATCAACAGCTATGATCAGCAGCTATACACTTTTCTTCTACAACTGAGGTAACTGATCAGCAGCTATACACTTTTCTTCTACGACTGAGGTAACTGATCAGCAGCTATACACTTTTCTTCTACGACTGAGGTAACTGATCAGCAGCTATACACTTTTTGTCTACGACTGAGGTAACTGATCAGCAGCTATACACTTTTTGTCTATGGCTGAGGTAACTGATCAGCAGCTATACACTTTTTGTCTACGACTGAGGTAACTGATCAGCAGCTATACACTTTTTGTCTACGACTGAGGTAACTGATCAGCAGCTATACACTTTTCTTCTATGGCTGATGTAACTGATCAGCAGCTATACACTATAAGTCTATGGCTGATGTAACTGATCAGCAGCTATACACTATAAGTCTATGGCTGAGATAACTGATCAGCAGCTATACACTTTTTGTCTATGGCTGAGGTAACTGATCAGCAGCTATACACTTTTTGCCAATAGCTGAGGTAACTGATCTGCAGCTATACACTATTTGTCTATGGCTAAGGTAACTGATCAGCAGCTATACACTATTTGTCTATGGCTGAGGTAACTGATCAGCAGCTATACACTTTTTGTCTATGGCTAAGGTAACTCATCAGCAGCTATACACTTTTTGTCTATGGCTGAGGTAACTCATCAGCAGCTATACACTTTTTGCCAATGGCTGAGGTAACTCATCAGCAGCTATACACTATTTGTCTATGGCTGAGGTAACTGATCAGCAGCTATACACTTTTTGTCTATAGCTGAGGTAACTGATCAGCAGCTATACACTTTTTGCCAATAGCTGAGGTAACTGATCAGCAGCTATACACTATTTGGCTAGGCCTGTTCAATTCATGCTAGGCAGGTTTGGGTTAATGGTTTTAACACAAATAAAACATGAGCAAAAGCATTACATGATATCCGAATATTAAATGATGTAATGTGTGATTGTTTCAAACAAGTGCTGTAAACAACTACTTCAAATGCAATGCTGTACTCAACACAAAACTGCTAAATAAGACATTTCACCTACATGCTTTTAAAATAAGGAAGCATCTACACCAGAATTACAACACACCTGTAGAAAGTATAAAAATAAAAACTGCAACAAGTCCACTCACCTGTATTGCACCTGCCCAGCTGAGCCAGAATAGGACCCACTTTGGGTCTCTAAACCTCTGACACATGCCAGGTGAGAAGGGACCCCAGCCGCATCTCTGGTCGTCATGACAACCAGCATCCTTCGACTGGTCTCCAACTGTCTTGTCAACATAGGTCTGCGACATTATCGGAGGACCACCATTTTTAATCACCAGGTCAGTGACAACTACAGGTGTGACAGACTCCTGTGGCATGGGAGAATACTCGGGACTACGAGAGGCTTTATGTATGACCATATCTGCTGGTGTCTGATTGGTTGAGCTGCAACACACCTGTGGAAGGATGAATGAATGGATGTTTAAAGAAGAGCAGTATATGAAGGTGAGATAAAAAGGACAGGTCAGTGTGTACTGATTAAAGTATTACCAGCATAAAGGATGATTAATAAAAGTGATAAACAATATGTTAGTATGCTGATGTGACTCAGTCAATGAAATGTTACACTGATAACACAACAATATAAAATTACACTTAAATTTATTGACAATAATTTATAGATAAAAATGTATGACATTATTATATGTGCCAGAGAGTTCAATGCGATCTTCATCGAAACAACTAAATCAGATTATACATCGGAAATGAATAATACTAATAGGTAAAAATAAAAAAAGCCAACACAGTAGCCATATAAAAGCAAAGATGAGTGTGTACCAGTCCAAGGGATTGTTTGTTTAAAACACAAGAAGTTTAAATCATTTAAAATTTAACAATACGTTGTATATACAATCTGTAAACACTGCTTTAATATCTACCATCTCTCTCATATAATTTACTGTCTGTTTTAAAGCTTTGTAAACACTATCTACTGTCTCTGTCATATGATTTACTGTCTGTTTTGATTTAGCATTTCTGCCATATGATTTAGAGTATTATACACATATCTCTTTATGGTTATGGGTACTTCAGGAAACTGGATCAAGTATTGATAAAGAGCATTGGGTACTGGGACTGTTGCTCCCTCCCTCCCTCCCTCCCTCCCTCTCTCTCTCTCTCTCTCTCTCTCTCTCCCTCCCTCCATGTATGTCTGCCAGTATTGCCAGCTCTCCCTGACTTCTTTCATTATCTTTGACCCCTTTATTTTACTTTTATATGTTCTATTTATCATGCTAACTCACTAACTGTATTAGATTTCCTTGTCAATAGAATTAATTCCCTTACTACTTCAGTCTCACCATTAACTAGTAAGCTATCATTCCCTCCTCTCTCATAACACCCCTCACAAACCTATCAACCACTCCCCTCTCTCATAACAGCCTCCACAGACCTATCCTCTCTACCATCTGCAATTTAGACAGCATCTTGCACACGTTAGCATGAAATACCAATTATACAAGTGCATACTACCAAACAAGCTAGCATATCATCTTTATTATCAACCATGACAAGCTCATGTTTCCTAGTTAAAAATAATTAGCACATAACGGTATAATTTATTTCTTATACTATGTGCATGTATCTATTTTTCACATAAAAATATATTAAATGTGTTTTACATAAAGAAAAAAATGTACTGCCAGATCAGTGCTCAGACCCAGAATCCCACACTCTACAGACTGAGCTAGCCTGTACAAGAAAATGTATAAACAGGGCTATATCTTTAGAGTTCAGTCAGCTGTTAATGTTTTGTTGTTTAAGTTGTTTTTGTTTTTTGTTTATTTATAATTATTTGTTTAGACAAGCATTGGTCACCTAGTGGTGGTGCTGTCTACAGAACCCCAAAGCCTGATGGCTCAATAACGGGCTAGGTAATACAAATTTTGAAACACAACATGCTTCTGATATACTATATACACTTGCTTATGTTTCCTTTAAATAGGTAGTTACATTACCCATATCTGGATAATGTGTTAATGATATCAAAGTGAAGGCAGCCATGTCTGCTTTAACTGTATTTTGTTTAGGATGGTGGTACATTATCCTGACCGGACCTGGTAGCGCAATCGGTAGAGCGTCGGCTCCAGGTACGGGAGGCCCCGGGTTCGATCCCGGGCCGCGACATACCAAAGTCGTTAAAAATGGTAGTGGTATAGCTCCCTTGCTAACGCTCAAGCAAATATAAGGGTAGTTCCACGACTGGTTGGCCCGGTGTCAGGATAATGTGACTGGGTGTGGTATCATGCCAGGTGTTCACGGCATGCTATACACAGTGAAGGCAGCACTATATCTGCTTCAAGTGGACACCGTCTCCAGATAACTGAAATACTGTTGGTGGGACGATAAATCCAATAAACAAACAAACAAACAAACAAACAAACATTATCCTGACAGTGACCTGTGATATTGGGTTGTGTAGCATGTATAATAACAGGCCTGGATCCAGAACTTTTCAACTGGGGGTGCCAAAGACCAAATTTAACATACATATGGTAGAGTCGCCGATTTGTAACTTCTCTGACCCTTAGCTTCTCACCGTGTTGGTTCGAGTCCTGTTCAGGGTGAAGAACTTAATGTTGGAAGGTGTTTCAGATGGCCTTCGGTGCACCAGTCGTTCTACCCAGACATTTGTTTTGGGTCTTCCACAATCAAAATAGCTTGACGTCGCTACAATGATCATAAATGGTCACTGGGATGTATTTCCAAAACAAAAACTGCACATGGCTACACATGGTGCTTACTGCAGCTGCAGATCACTAGATTATAAAATATTCACCACTTTAGCAATATATCTTATTCATTTGGTTCTTACAGTTAAGTCTCGTCAATAAAATGATCATAACGTCAGATTTTTTGTTACAAAATTCCAACTTTGAGATATAGTTTAATAATTTACCACCTTGATTTTGTCTTCTTTTGTTTAAGTTTAGATTTTGTCCACATATGCTAAAACAAATGAAAGAGATTTTGTCATAGAAATGCTTACAACTTGTGTTTTCATTTTGCTTGGATATAACTCTAAAGTGTTTGCTCTATTCTATGTCTAAACAAATCTCAAAGCTGACCTCAATATGTTTTCATAATTCACAAAAAATCTTCTTATTATAAAAACAACCCAATTCTTGTTCGCATCTTTTAAACATTCTGTCATTACCTGAAAAACTTTAAGTACACTGAATATCTACTGTGCACCTTGATTGGGAAGCAAGGTGACAATCTAACACCTCTGCTAATGCTGTCTGCATGATGGCTGAGGAGTGCAGATGCAGCTTATTAGTGGGGGAGTTAAAGAGCAAATCTATACACACAGAATGTTTTACTTGAGCCAGATGACAGTCTGGGGGCCTGAGATACCTCTGATTATCTCTACACTGTCTCTACACTGTTACACTGCCCCGCCCAACCTCCCAAAGTTTCAGCAAGATTGGTTTATTTGAACTGAAATTATTGACCAAAACTGTTTTTCTATTTTTTGTAACAGTGCCTTTAACCGGACTGGCCCCTAGTTCAATCCCAAGCTAAGTTTGCAGATAAACTACCTATAAACGAAATTTCAGCAAAATATCTCCATTTTAACACAACTTATTAAGCAGAATGTGCTTTTCTACTTTGAGTAGCAGTCACCTTGACCTGACTGGCTCCAAATCCAATCCCAAGCTAGGTCTTAATGCAAGCTTGCTATGTCCAAAGATTCAGCAAGATTTGTTTATTCGAACTGAAGTTATTGACCAGAAACTGTTTTTCTATATTTAGTAACAGTGACCTTGCCCTTGATCCAATTGGCTCCAAATCCATTCCCAAGCTGGGTCTTTATGCAAGCTGGCAATGTTCAAATTTTTTAGCAAGATTATCAAAACTTAAGTAATTAACTGGCAACCCTCTGTTTGACGCAGCCTGCCCACAAGCATGCCTGCCCCGACTGCCAGCCCATCCGCCCGTCCGCCATACACCAATCTAATAACCAGCATTTTCATTGAAAACCTAGTTAAAAACCAAATGAATTCTAAACTGTCAAAATCATGTGATATGCTAGGAAGAAGATCTTTAGAATGTAGGTTTAACAGAAATAAAAAATACATTTTATTCGAGCTTTTAAAATGATAGGGAGTAAAGAAACTGGAAATTTATTGATAATTCAGTTTACAAATAAATGATTAAGGTTTGAAAAAATATATAGATGTAATATATTAATAAAATTAAATACAGTTGACTTAGGTTACCTATATCCCACTGACTTAGTTAATATGGGCAACCTCAAACATATGTGTTGGTAGAACCACCGGCACAGGGCAGGTCAACTGGAAGACCTCCCCACATGAAAGATTTTCGGCACTTGACCCCAGACAGCAAGGGACAGAGCAGTTACAAGATAGCCTCTTTAACTCCTCCCTCCACTACAGACACCTCATTGGGTTGAACCCATAAAAACATATCTCTGCACAATAGCATTGGTAATATATACAGATTAGAGTTATGCCCCTTTATATTATATTTGTAATTTAGAGTTTCTTTTCTCTGAAAGTAAAAACATTTGTGCCATAAAAAAACTTCAATTACACCAACAATCTATACAAAAATACATGTACGTCTTTGGTTATCATTCCAAAGTGATGTTAGACAGCTTTACCAGAATGAAAAGAATTAACTAAAACATGCAGCAGTTTCATGAACAGAATGTTCAGCTGTACATTTTTAAAGCAATCGTTTGCCTTCTTGTGCTCCTGGGGATAACATTATAGCAGCAGATGCTTCCACACTCCAGGGAAGCTGCAGAGCACTTCTTTCCAACTACTTCAATATTGTGTAACTCTCAGCCAACTAAGCATTAAACTGACCAGGCTTATGCAAAATAGTGTAGATCCAGATCAGACAGCTTCTACTGTCAGTTGTCTGTTCAGAAGCTGCACATTTTTTTTTTAGAATTATGACTTGTTGAGTTGTATGTAGTAAACTAGTTGTAAGCTTTAAACCTAACAATTCAGTAGGGTTTATAAACAAAGTGGGCCAAGAGTTAAAAGCATAAGAATAATGTTCCAAAAATTCCTTGCATAGTATGCAGCAGGCATAATGATTAGGGTACATCCCTGTTTTGCATTAGTATAATATGTCAGGCTCTCAAAATGTTTCTCAGTTAAAACAGTTATTACATGTGGATTATATATGTGAGTTTAAAACAAATAAAAATATATTTTCAACCCTCAGCAAACAGAAATGAAAATGTCATATGAGGATGGAATCAATTAATCATTTAAAAAAAAAAAAAGAACACAATTGTTCAAGCTTGTAAATAAAGAACTATTAAACAAAGTAAACCTACAATAGAGATAGGTAGAACAAAACCAGTGAATGGCTTAATGTAAATGTTATTTTATTTAAATACTGAATTAAAGTGTAAGAGCCCTTAGCATGTAAGAATTACTTATAAGCAATTCAAAATCTCTGCCAATAACTTCACACAAAAGTAGCAAGATATATTGGCAGAAAAAAATCTGTAAACAGTCTTAATCCTGATCAGACAGCATCCAGGAGAAATAAGCTGGCATGGATCTCCACTATTTACCTATAGCTGATCCTGCTCAGACAGCTTCCAGGAAGAGATAGCTGACATTGATCTCCACTATTTACCTATAGCTGATCCTGGTCAGACAGACAGCTTCCAGGAGGAGATAGCTGACATTGATCTCCACTATTTACCTATAGCTGATGACTGCTCAGACAGCTTCCAGGAGGAGATAGCTGACATAGATCTCCACTATTTACCTATAGCTGATCCTGGTCAGACAGCTTCCAGAAGGAGATAGCTGACATTGATCTCCACTATTTACCTATAGCTGATCCTGGTCAGACAGCTTCCAGGAGAAGATAGCTGACATTGATTTCCACTATTTACCTATAGCTGATCCTGATCAGACAGACAGCTTCCAGGAGGAGACAGCTGACATTGATCTCCACTATTTACCTATAGCTGATGACTGCAAGCTAAGCAATTTAAGAGTGTGTTTGGAACAATGGAACCACACCCTTCACTGCCAAAGGCAAAACACAAGCAGTAATTTGAACAATAAACCAACATGATCGTACATACAAGCCATCATAACCTTCCGGGAACAATTAATGCTTTATTATTATTATAATAAATCCAGCTAACATCTGTTAACATAAACAATCCAGACACAGTTGTGATTGTTAAGCCACTGATAGGTATTTAAGGTTCTATTAAACAACGTCTAACATGAATACCCATCTGTCTGTTGGACCATACCCTAATTAATAATTGTGTTATCAAACCAACACACTTTTATGATAAAAAAACTGCTAAGACCATTATGTAATCAATGGCCCTGCCATTTAGAGAATATTTTAAAGAAACAAGAAGCCCATGATGGCCCTTAATCACTCACCTGAGGACACAGGCTTTTACTAGGCTCATATCTGGCGTCAAGTAATTAAGTTATTTGCTTTTGAAATCTTTGGTGAAGATTGAACCATTAGTGTGGCCACTTGGTTGATAACATTTTCTAGAATTTTAGCAAGTAACCTATAAAATCCAAATGACCCACTTCAAAACATATATAGGATTTCATACTGGCAAACATTCTGATCAAGTTTGGTGAAGATTGGGCCATAAATGGGCCTTCTAGTGTGTTCACAAGCTTTTTCTAAGATTTGACCAAGTGACCTACTTTTTGACCCCATGTGAACCATTACAAACTCATCCAAGATTTCATGCAGACACATATTCTGACCATGTTTGGTGAAGATTGGGCAATAAATGTGATTTCTAGTGTATTCAGAAGCTTTTTCTGAGAATTGACCTAGTAACCTACTTTTTGACCCCACAGGACCCAAAAATGAACTGATCCAAGATTTCATGCAGACAAACATTCTTACTAAGTTTGGTGAAGATTTTCCTATAAATGTGCTCTCTAATGTATTAAAAAGCTTTTTCTAAGATTTGACCTAGTGACCTACTTATTGACCCCATGTGACCCAGTTATGAACTTATCCAAGATTTCATGCAGGCAAACATTCTGATCATGTTTGGTGAAGATTGGGCCATAAATGGGGCCTCTGGTGTGTTCACAAGCTTTTTCTAAAATTTGACATATGACATCGATGTCTATTTTTAGCAGGAATCGCAATCGCTCCTATTTATAGATTTGAAAAGAATGAACTTTTTAAGTTTTCATTAACAAGTTATATTGCCCTAAAATTGAGATATTGTTGAAAATTGTCAAAGCTTAGACAAAAGGGTTTTTTTTACAGAAATTATGCACAAATACCCCAAACAGAGGTCAGGTATTGTACAAATATTAGATATAGGCAGGGTGTCCACTCTCCTATATTTTCCTATAAATTCCTATATTTTGACAACTCTCCTATTTTTTCCTATATTTTCCTATAATTGACCTAAATTCCTATAAATTCCTATATTTTTACAAAAATTATAATGGGTAAGCTAAGAAACATGTATTTTGAATGAAAATATTTGTTAAATGTGCCCAGGAGATCTTTCAATATCCTACAGAGGGCCATGTTATAGAAATTTCTTTCAGAATACAACATTCTTACAGGTGTGGCAACCCTGCCCAGCCCAGCCCATTTGTTTCTATCTTAATAACCATGTTCAGATATTTTAAGATAGAAACAAAAGTCCCTAAATATTTCAGAAGTATTGAAAGATATTTTCTTTGCAAGTTACAATAAATTTGACTGTCATTATCCATGGTAAACTGTAAATATGCCAAGTGAAAAAACAAAATTCAATCAGAGATGGCTGGAGGAAAAAGATGCCAACGAAACTCAGATGAAGGAATGGTGTATTCTCTGCAATACAGTGTACTCTGGAAGATGTGTAGTTTGTAAAACTGAAATAAAATGTGACAACAGTGGCATGAAGCAACTGATCCAGCATTCTAAAGGCAATCAGCACAAGAAACTGTGCAAGACAATTCTCTCATTATCACAAACAACGTTAGTGTTTAAAACTGTTTCTGTCCCAGCAGCTGATCCAGGCACATCTAGGGAGCAAGTCCCATCTAGTAGCAAGTCAAAAGAAGAGTCGAAACTTTTTTTCTCTTTTCCTGGTGAAGATGTGCTGACTGCAGAAATCATTTGGGCTGTAAAATGTGCGAACTCAAACATCAGCTTTAGAGCCAGTGATGGTATATCTGACACATTCAGAGCCGTGTTCAAGTGTCCAATTGCTGATGGATTCAGTGTGGGAGGACCAAACTCTCAAACATGTAAACAGATGGACTGCACCCTGCCTTCTCAAAAGCTCTGCTTTATGATGTGAAAAACTCTCAGAGCTGCTACACCATCCAATATGATGGAACGACCCAAGCTCAAGTAAAAAAACAGATGGACATCTTAATCAGATACTGGTCCCCAACACATGATGAAGTGTGGTGTAGGTATTACCGATCTCTATTCTTCAGTCATGCAGATGGTAAGACAGTAGCTAGAAGCATGTATGCTGCATTCAAGGAAGATGGATTCCCGCTGGAAATGCTGATAGCTTTAGGTAGTGAAGGCCCCAATGTAAATAAGACCATAAACAGAGAGCTGTCAAGTTTGATAAAAGACACACATCCTGGATGGCAAGGTTTTCTAGATATCGACACTTGCAATCTACACACAATGCACAATGCATTTTGCAAAGGAATACATGAATATGGACAAGATGTAGAGACTTTGCCTTGAGTTTGTTTGGTCTCTTTAAAGTTTCAGCAGGTCGACGGGAGGACTTTAAGCAAATACAGGTGAATATGAATCTCAATGAAGAGCTTTTCATCAAGCACTCACAAGTACGCTGGTTAAGCATAGGTCCTGCACTGCAGAGGATAATTGACCAGTGGCAAGCCATCTGTGCTTATGTTGCTCAGTTGAAGATGGACCCCAAAACAGTTCCAAAAAGTGTCAACTTCAAGCTAATCAGAGATGCCATTCACAAACCAGATATGAAATTTAAGATTCTATTTCTGTTGTCTGTCATTCTTTTGTATAAGAATTCTTGAGAGAATTTCAGAGTGACAGCCTTTGATCCACATCCTGTACACTAGAATGTCAAGCTTTTTGATAACTTTCATGAAAAGATTCCTCAAGTAGGATGTTGTGGAGGATGGAAAGGAAAATCTTACGTCTATTGATTTTGGAATTGGATTCCAACTGAAAGATGACGTCATTGAGCTTGGTGAGGCCAGGGATGAAAGTAAGAAAATTAGTAGCACTGGTGTCCACATAGAAATACTAGGTGTGAGGTCATTTTACTGTACAGTGACAAAGTATTTGATTAAACGACTCCCTCTACAGAATGCTGTCCTGAAGTCAATTACATGTATGACCCCATCAAAGCGATTTGCAGATACTTCACTCACTGAGGTTGAAACACTAGCACGACAGTTTGGATACCCAGAAAAGACAATTGTCAACATCAAGGATGAATGGAAAATGTACATGGCAGATGATGACTTAGGCTTTGAAGCTCTGGCCAGAATTGATCACTTCTGGAGAGAAGTAATGAACAGCAAACACTCTGATGGCAAGAGGAAGTACAGAGTTCTTCCTGAGCTAGCAAAAAAGGCTCTTGTGCTGCCCCACGGTAATGCAGATGTTGAAAGAAGTTTGTCAGTCAACACTAATGTTGTCACTGTCGATAGGCCAGCAATTGGTGAGAAAACAATCAATGCCATTAGAATGGTCAAGGACATGGTCAAGTTCAGTGATCCTGTGAAAGAACGTCCACAAAGTGTGCCAATCAACAATGAAGTGTTCAGTTATGTGAAAGCAGCACACAGAAACTATCTTGAAAGAATACAGAAAGAGAAAGAGGAAAAAGAACATCAGAAAAAAGAGAGGGAACGAGAACATCTTGAGAATAAGAAACAGCAAGAACAGAGAAAAGAGCAACAAGAAAGAACAATGTCTATGTTGGATAAAGAGAAAAATCTGTCCAAGGAAGAAGACATTATAAAAGGAAAACTTTTAAGCTCTGAACTCTTATTGTCAGAAGGAAATTCTAAGCTGAAAAAAGCTCTTGAGGATGAGGACATGCAGTGTGCAAGTGTAGCTCAGATGATGATCTCAACAGCCAGTTCAAAAATTGAGAAACTGAGGAAAGAGATGGATTCTTTAAGAACTCGTCAGAAAGAAGTTGAAAAGGGAAAAAGAAAGATGTTAGAGGAGACAATTGAAAGCAAGAAGCAAAAACTGATGACAAATGCATCTACCTCCAAAGCAGCTCAAGAACCATCATCTAGCTCTGTGAAACACAAGGGTAAAGGCAAGAAATCATCCAGTGGCATGAAGAAATAAGGCCATATTTTTAACTTGTTCCTGTAAAGTTGTATACACAGTCTTTCATGGCAATTTACATACAAAGATGTCATCTGATCATTTGTGCTGATGATTTAATTAAGTTAGATTGGAATAGATGCACTCTCTAGGACATGCCATTTTAAAGAATGTACATTTGTGAACACAAAAGTATGTGTTTGTATGGTGCCATGTAAATACTTGCACTTTTTTCATTTTAATTCACTGTTTTTTTTTAGTTATTCTTTTCCACTTTTTATTGTGATATCAATGGACAAATAACCAGTGATTTGTTAAAACTTAAGTATGTGTTCAGTTGCCTTTGATTTGGGTAAATGTTCTCTTTTGTCCAAGAAGGATAGACCCATTGCTAACTGTAGTACATTTTTAAGCATAAGAAACTAGTATTCATAGTGCAGCATACCTGAAATTTGTTACTAGAACTAAAGTTCAGGAATTAATATATTTTGTCAATTTTCATTATTGTTATGGTATGATCTCTGTTATGTCCAAGGAGGACTTCTTACACTGTGTTGCAACCATTTTTTTACTAGTCAAAATATGATTGTGAACACCATATGATCAGTCAGTATTAAGTCTATGTTTCACATGGTGTTTAGTTTAAAACTTGCATATAGTTTACAATTTAGATATTGTCTGTTAATGTTTTGTTTAAGTAAAATAAAAAAGGGTGTAGGGAGTGGAGGAGGAGGCTAAACCTACACAGGCTTCTTGTTTTCTGATTCCTATATTTTCCTATATTTTGGTTATAAAAATTCCTATAATTTCAAACCATTCCTATATTTTGGTGATAGAGAACCAGTGGACGGCCTGTATAGGCAAACTGTCGGATACCACCTTTAAGGTCAGCTTGCTATAATTAAAGGTCATAACTTAAAAATTAACTTGCTGTTAAGGTCATCATGCTATAAAAGCCATCTTTGTATAAAGATCATCTTGCAATAAAGGCAATCTTGCTTTCTGAGGCCATTTTGCTATGAAGCCTATCTTGCTATAAGGTCTGCTTGGTATACAGCTTAAATTGCTATAAAGGCATGATTTTTATACATTTATAAAGGCCACCTTGCTACAAAGACCATCCTGCAATAAAGATCATTTCACTAACCTTTGTACTGATTTTAAACTACAGTTTGGGTTGAATACTGAATGTGTGTGTTTGTGTCTGTGAATTTCTCACTTTGGAATTGTAAATTTGGAATTGGTAGATGTTCATGTTCTGCTTAAAAAAAGTGGTAGATATGGTTCTGTAACCTCACACCATGAAACATTGAAGGGGGTATACATGTCTAAATATCTACAGATAACGCACCTGCCTCTAGCATACACAAAAGAACTGTAACAAAACAGAAGCATCTCTTTCAACAATGATTAACCAAAGACAAAACAAAGAACAAAGAAGGCATTTTAAGAATGTTAAAAAGTCACATAATGATAAAGCCATTAGTGAACTATCCGAACTAAAACAATATAAAGCCATGCAGTAATACAATAGAAAAACAGGACTATTCTATCTATACATGTTACAACTATGTAAAAATGTCCAGTAGAAACTGATCTTATTAATATTTGACCCACTATAATTTTTCTGCAAAGGAGTGATTCATGTCAATTCTAAGTCATGGAAATAAGAAGATACCAAATAAATATTAAAGTCGGATAACCTTTTATCTCTACATTTTTCACCAAATACTTGGAAGTTGATATTTTCTGTATGAATGGCAACCTTAAACACTTTAAATAAAAAAATCTATTGAAAACATGATATTATCATCTTAATGAAACTGTAGCAGAAGCAGAAGAAGTAGAACAGCAACCAAGTCATTATCAGCAGCAGCAAAAATAGCAGCAGCAAGAAAAAACATACAGCATCAAGACCAAAACAATCAAAACATCAATACTATTAACCTTTCATCATTATTTTTATGAATTTTAAATCAAAAGACTTTGTGATCTTTAAATTTACCATCTTTCCACCCACATGACCGCAACACAGGTAAGGTTAATGTTGCCATACAAGGGGGTCAGGTTATATTTTTCTGCAGTCTTAGAAAGGGTTTATTCAACTCCAAGCATATTGAGTGATAAAACAAGCCATAATTTTATGATCAATCAAGAATAAATTAACCATTTACATACCACATGAAACAAGCATGCCAGTACACATAAATCAAAGCATGAATTCAACATCATACCAGTATAAACACTTAACCTTTTAAGCAGGAATTTATAAGGCTTTGGCAAAAGGTGTATATCCAGATGAGGCAGCTTTCACAGGTTAGTCCTTGTAAATAAATATATTAGAATTGTGTGTGTGTCAACGGTTATTGCAGTAGGATCTGTGCATACAGCCACAGTGGGGAGGGAGTTGTAATGATCTAGAATTCCATAAAAAACCTCACAGAACAATTTATTATTTTTGATTTTATTTTGCCTTATCTAATACATTTTACAAGAGAGCGCCCCCCCCCCCCCCCCCCCTCCCCCCTGCTCTTGGGGAATTTGTGCATAATTGCTGCATAAGCTTACACTGTTTATAACATAACATGAAAAATATCACTTAAATGTCCATTATTTCCAAAAACCACAAAGAACTATGAAGATTTCAACTAAACAGTCTTGGTAGAACCATCAGACCAAGGCAAGTAAGCTGAAATATATTTGAAACATACACTATCCTTGCATCCTGATAAATAAGACAGGAGCATAGCTTGCCTTAAATTAATATGTAGGCACTGTTTTAGGGGCTTCAGGGGCATGCTCCCATGGAAAAAAAAATTTGATCAAAGGAGGGCACAAATTAGTCACTTTTATTTGTAAAACATTCATCCGTTTTTTCTGTCTAAGAATAACGATTGGTACCGAATTTGTATGAGTCTTATTTTTCACAGATGTCCAAGTTTTTTCTCATAGTTGTAAGCCAGTGAGATCTAGTTTTAAAAACAGTATTGGAAAACATTCAATATTTCAGTGGCATAATACTAATTAGATGCCCATACACTATATGTAGAACACTTTACAGTTACATCAAGGCAAACATTTGTACCAAATTATTTAATCTGTTTTGATGCAAAACATCAAACAAACATAATTTTAAATCGGCTCTTTTGTAATTTAAATTCAGCACAAAAAATCAACTAGTTTATTGCTAATGTTATGAGTAAATTGGCTTTCACGTATGATGATGTAAAAATAAAATAATAAAAAAGAAAGAATATCACTGGCATGATTTGAACCCAGGTCCTCCTGCTTGGTGAGCAAGTGTGTTACCAGTACTCCACACAAACAGTTCCGTATCAAGTGGTGATAAGTTATATTTATGTTTAAATGCACTCCCTGAATGAACAAATTACATTCATTTTTACAAAACATATGTTCTTTCCAAATACTGTGCATTTATTTCTTATCCATTTATGCCTATACAAATCATTACTTTATTTTATGTGTTCTTAAAAATATTAATAAATAATATCTATGGTTCTTTTTACTAGTAGTGTCTTACTGGAATAAGATAATGAGTACACATGTATCTTAGTAAATATTGTATCTGCTAAATATGAAGACATACCGGTATGACAATGGGAAGGACAAACATCAGGCCCAGTTTGCTGTCAATAGAGTTCACTTTATTTTCTCATCCTTCGCACAAAAGCTGGCACTTCTAATGTCAGGATATGGTGGGGCATGTTCAGCCATGTTTGATGTGTACAGTTCAAATTCACGCACCAAATAACTTGGATCGAGATACTGTGTACTGGTCGCCAGATTCAATTACATTCGCTAGTACCACATTTAACTTTTCTCGAAAATACAAAGTTCAGCATTTATGAAAAAACTATTTATGATTGTCATGGTAAATTAAATAACAGAAACCATTATTTTACTTAGATCTCAAACTTGCTCGAACCTTACGCCCTCCCCACTTTAATTTTTATTGCATTTTCGGCATTTTTATTTTTTTTTGTTTTTCCAAAAACATTGTAGGCATCAGCCTACAGTACCTTTAGGAAGCTATGCCAGTGTAAGACAAAAGCTCCAAGATGTTCCAGCATTGAAACTGAAGCCTACAGAAAAGAGGGACTATGTTAAATGAATATTGCAAAATAATGTAATTATCTTGTAATTAGAAAAAAATGTCACAACATTTATTTATGTATGATCTGATGCCAGTGGTACCAGTGGCTGAGCTTTAAGATCCATGACTTATAACATCCCAGGCATTCAGTTCATTTTGTAAGTAGAAGTCCCAGAAGGCAAATGTTTTTATGTGAGATCTTCTGGTTGACCTGCAGTGTGCCAGTTGACAGCTATATAACCCTACCACAAACATGATTTATCAAACCAATCACTTGAAAGCATTCCTGATAAAAATTTGTTTTAAACTTCATTTCTTTAATAATATGTTCTATTCTGGCAATGCTTATATTTAATATAATAATATAATATAATAGATTATAAACACAAACATCAACACAGATGAGCACTTATGAACATTTTTGATAACGGACAAAACATTCCATCTTAAGACGAGAAAAAATTCCTCAGACACCTCCAGTGATGATGACGTCAAACCTCTTTATGTTATGTTACATAAATGGATTAGGATTAAAATAGCAACCCATTAAGCTGTTGTTAACTTCCTGGAGAAAATAGCTAAAACAATATAAACATCTTTAATGCTCTTCATCAAAAGAAATATTTTCTATTAAAACAATCTTCCACAGGAAACTAAATATAGCAATAACTACATGCGGCATTAAGGCCTCTTAAATTCTCTTCTCACTCCAAAGCTAATACTACATTCATGCTAGTGCACTTAACTAGAGTCTGTTCTTCTCGTACTGAAGGCTGTGGGTTCAATCCTCGCCACCCACACATAGAGTACAGCTACCTAGCTGCACTCAGTTTATTAGAGCAGATTAGGTGCAGTATTTGTTACATCTTACTAACATAATTATGGCCATACTGGCATTATCCAGCTAATTATTGGTGGAGGAAGATCCCAGATATATGTCTGGGAAGAACCCCTGGCTCATTGCAGGTCAGCAGGATGACTCACTATATGGAAGTTCTCGCCCTAAATGGGACTCAAACCCAGGTGGTGTGGTTTTGCACAGTACTGAGTGTATAAAAGTGCAAACTAGTAATACAAACCTATGTATGGCACAATTAACTTAAATCAAGGCCAGGCTCTGATTAATGTTGGTACAACATACAAGAATGTGCTTTGGTAGGATGCATCAACCCCAAAATTAACTGTTTGTTGATATTCTTGCTGTTGGCAACAATAGTTGTAACTCAAACAGTGAGGATGATATTCAAACTTCTTGGTCATTATCATCTTGGATACCAACATAGGGCAGTTCACATTTGTATCTAGCAATAGACATACAAACCAAACACTCTGAGAACAGAACAACTAAAGACAACCTACATGTTGAATGACCTGTTGAAGGAGTGGACAGTGGTCAGCCCAGGGCAAACATTTATGTTGGACAATTATCATTATTTATACAGGTGTCACAGTTAAAAAGGCTCTAAGTGGAGAATAAAGGCATACAGGTTGTCTAAATAACCACAGAAAAAAAGCCCATGTTTATTTTTTTATATTTTGCAAATAGACCCCACTCAATACAAGAGCAGTATATCCAAGATATTTTGAAAATATTATTATTTATTTTAGTAAAATGAAAAGATTAGTTCTTTCAACTAATATTAAAGGTGTTATTCGACAGTTTGTCAACGTCATTTATATGTAACAATATCTGACCTCTCTTTTAGGGTATTTGTGCATAATTTTTGCAGAAATCTTGATAATATAAGCATTATTTCCATAGTAAAAAAACTTTTGTCTAAGCTTTGACAATTGTCAACAGTATCTCAATTTAAGGGTAGTAAAACTCGTTAATCAACACTTAAAATGTTCATTCTTTTCAAATCTTTAAATAAGTCGATTTGGATTCCTGCTAAAAATAGACATCAATGTCAGAGCGGATGACATAGATGAGCTATAAAACATAAGTGGTAAAGTGGTTTTCTTAGTTTAAAAATAGCTAACTGTGCAGCATGGCTCAGACAGGAAATACATTTTGGTAGCGTTGACTGTGGCATTATGGTTCACTTTTTTAAACCGGCACAGGACACCAATAACAGCATTTCACGAGATCTACTCAAGTAACAATAATTTACTTGGTTGTTTATTAAAAAGTTTTTTGGTCCAAACTGTTGGATACCACCTTTAATCTCTTTTTACTACCCACTTCCATAGTAGAACCATTGACTGCCCACTTCCATAGTAGAATCATTGACTGCCCACTTCCATAATAGAACAATTGACTGCCCACTTCCATAGTAGAACCAGAACCAATGAAGCGAGTTGCTGGAGCAATGTGCAGTAGATAGTCTTGCTCAAGGACTAACAGTGAGTGGTTGGTTGCAGGGTTTGACCCAGGAACCCTATTACCAAACATCTTATCCACTAGACCACAATGGAGAGATAAACCTTATGGTATGATCTTAACACATGCACTTGTCTCCTCAGCATCTGCGATCTCAGTATGCATCACTTACATGATACAAATGAGAATTTTACAGACAATGGACACCTAGAAACCACCAGCTGCATAATGGACACCCTGGATAAGTTACAGTTAAATACCAGTTGAAAAATCTGTATTTTCAGTGCGTTTTGGATAATTTAGTGAATATATTATACATGCAATATTTACAGCTAAGGGTATATAAAAATACAACAAACATAATTTTATCTGTTATGACATCATACAACAAATGAGACCAACATGAATAACTATAGACTTAAAATGAGTGAAATGAAAATGATATTAACAAGAAATCATCAAAAAAATATACATGTATAATTAATCAGACTTAAAATGTTTCAAGATTACTCTAAACAAATGAAATGTAATATAATATAGTGTCAAAAAGTGTTCTTTTTCAGGATGTATGTCTATTCATTGCATGTCATAAATTTATCCAACAATTTTCTTTTCATTGTTTGTTGACATCCGATCATTGTTTTCACAGAGTCATTCTCTGATACATATCTGGATTATCTGTGAAACATCTGTTTACACATCAAGACTAGTGGAAATTCATGGCCAGAAATCGTATCATTCCCGACAGGAACCAAATATTGATTTCCAGATAAAATAGATAACCTCTGGACAACTAAAGAATGATTCTATCCAGTTCATGAGTCTATCCAGTTCATGACTCTATCCAGTTCATGAGTCTATCCAGTTCGTGAGTCTATCCAGTTCATGACTATCCAGTTCATGAGTCTATCCAGTTCATGATTCTATCCAGTTCATGATTCTATCCAGTTCATGAGTTCATGATTCTATCCAGTTCATGATTCTATCCAGTT
Organism: Sinonovacula constricta; assembly: GCA_007844125.1. Lineage (NCBI taxonomy): Eukaryota > Metazoa > Mollusca > Bivalvia > Cardiida > Solecurtidae > Sinonovacula > Sinonovacula constricta. The sequence goes on along the minus strand of CM017555.1, from coordinate 11,614,672 downwards.
CATTATTCTATCCAGTTCATGATTCTATCCAGTTCATGAGTCTATCCAGTTCATGATTCTATCCAGTTCATGATTCTATCCAGTTCATGAGTTCATGATTCTATCCAGTTCATGATTCTATCCAGTTCATGATTCTATCCAGTTCATGAGTCTATCCAGTTCATGATTCTATCCAGTTCATGAGTCTATCCAGTTCATGAGTCTATCCAGTTCATCCATTTCAAATTTTGAACATGTTAAAACCTTGCTACTTAATTTAAATGATAACACTATGATCTCATTATTTTACAACAAAAAAATCACAAATACCTGGTATTATTTTTGTACCATTTACAATCATAAATTTCTCTGAAGATGTCCCATTCCCCTCTCTGCATCCATTGTTGTACATTTAATCATCTACCAACATGAAAGGAAACAAATCCATTACACAATGCAATACTTTATAAAAACAGAATCACAAAGAAATCACTATAAATAATTCCATTTTAAAACCAGTATGTAAAACTGGTGGCATTTAATGCTATTTTTATGTACACTCTGCCACTACAATTTCCACATATCTGTTTAAGGTTGCATCTCTTTAGTTATTAGAGAGCAATGCTCATAAAATACAATTAAAATACTTGTCTCTTTAACTGCCACAGACCACTTGAAAATCCAAACAGAGAACAATCGTGCTATTTTATGAACATGGGACAAAAAACCTGCAAGAAATAAAAGATTTTTTCTGAAACATTTTAGTGTTTTCAAAGGTTTTTGTTGTTTTTTAGCTTTAAAACAATTTAAATTTGCAATAAACATTTAACATAAAGTTAATCAGCATCTCTAAGCATATGGCATAACAGTATTTAAGTTTATGGTTTCAAAAACATTATATGCATAATGTGTATCCACTTGTACACAATTAACTCTATATTACTACATTAACATAACTTTACGTATAAGATTTTTTTAAACTTACTTTACAGGAACCATTATCTTAGGTGATCATAAGCCACATCCAAACCTACAAAAGCCAAGGTGTTTGCCAAGTAAGAGCCTATCTGCACCAGGTTGGCCCCAGGTGTTTGCCAGGTTATAGCGATGTCTGAACCTGGATGGGCCCAGGTGTTTGCCAGGTTTGAGCCATGTCAAAACAAGAAAGATCAAGGTGTTTGCCAGGTTACAACCATGTCTGAACCAGGAAGACCCAAGGTGTTTGCCAGGTTACAACCATGTCTGAACAAGAAGTCCCAAGACGTTTGCCAGGTTATAACCATGTCTGAACCAGGAAGAAAAACATGTTTGCCAGGTTATATCCATGTCTGAACCAGGAAGACCAAGGTGTTTGCCAGGTTATAACCATGTCTGAGCCAGTAAGACCCAAGGTGTTTGCCAGGTTACAACCATGTTTGAACAAGAAGTCCGGAGACGTTTGCCAGGTTATAACCATGTCTGAACCAGGAAGACCAACATGTTTGCCAGGTTATATCCATGTCTGAGCCAGGAAGACCAAGGTGTTTGCCAGGTTATAACCATGTCTGAGCCAGTAAGACCCAAGGTGTTTGCCAGGTTACAACCATGTTTGAACAAGAAGTCCGGAGACGTTTGCCAGGTTAGAGCCATATCTGAACCAGGAAGACCAAGGTTTTTGTTTGCCATGTTATAACCAAGTCTGAACCAGGAAGACCAACATGTTTGCCAGGTTATAACCATGTCTGAACCAGGAAGACCAAGTTGTTTGCCAGGTTAGAGACATGTCTGAACCTGGAGGACCAAGATGTTTGCCACGTTATAACCATTAGTAAGTAAGCCAGTAAGACCCCAAGGTGTTTGCCACGTTACAACCATGTCTGAACCTGGAAGAACTAAGATGTTTGTCAGGTTAAAGACATGTCTGAACCAGGAAGACCCAAGCTGTTTGCCAGGTTTTAACCATGACTGAGCCAGGAAGACCCAAGATGTTTACCAGGTTAGAAACATGTCTGAACCTGAAAGACAACGATGTTTGCCAGGTTATAACTATGTCTGAACCTGGAAGAACCAAGATGTTTGCCAGGTTAGAGACATGTCTGAACCTGGAAGACCCAAGGTGTTTGTCAGGTTAAAGACATGTCTGAACCAAAAAGGTCCAAGGTGTTTGCCAGGTTATAACTATGTCTGAACCAAAAAGGTCCAAGATGTTTGTCAGGTTATAACCATGTCTGAACCAGGAAGACCAACATGTTTGCCAGGTTATATCCATGTCTGAACCAGGAAGACCAAGGTGTTTGCCAGGTTATAACCATGTCTGAGCCAGTAAGACCCAAGGTGTTTGCCAGGTTACAACCATGTTTGAACAAGAAGTCCGGAGACGTTTGCCAGGTTAGAGCCATATCTGAACCAGGAAGACCAAGGTTTTTGTTTGCCATGTTATAACCATGTCTGAACCAGGAAGACCAACATGTTTGCCAGGTTATAACCATGTCTGAACCAGGAAGACCAAGTTGTTTGCCAGGTTAGAGACATGTCTGAACCTGGAGGACCAAGATGTTTGCCACGTTATAACCATTAGTAAGTAAGCCAGTAAGACCCAAGGTGTTTGCCACGTTACAACCATGTCTGAACCTGGAAGAACTAAGATGTTTGTCAGGTTAAAGACATGTCTGAACCAGGAAGACCCAAGCTGTTTGCCAGGTTTTAACCATGACTGAGCCAGGAAGACCCAAGATGTTTACCAGGTTAGAGACATGTCTGAACCTGAAAGACAACGATGTTTGCCAGGTTATAACTATGTCTGAACCTGGAAGAACCAAGATGTTTGCCAGGTTAGAGACATGTCTGAACCTGGAAGACCCAAGGTGTTTGTCAGGTTAAAGACATGTCTGAACCAAAAAGGTCCAAGGTGTTTGCCAGGTTATAACTATGTCTGAACCAAAAAGGTCCAAGATGTTTGTCAGGTTAAAGACATGTCTGAACCAAGAAGACCTAAGGTGTTTGCCAGGTAATAACCATGTCTGATCCAGGAAGACCTAAGATGTTTGCCAGGTTATAACCATGTCTAAACCAGTAAGATCCAAGGTGTTTGCCAGGTTAGAGACATGTCTAAACCAGGAAGACCAAGGTGTTGGCCAGGTTATAACCATGTCTGAGGCAGTAAGACCCAAGGTGTTTGCCAGGTTAGAGATATGTCTAAATCAGGAAGACCAGGTTGTTTGCCAGGTTATAACCATGTCTGAACCAGGAAGACCCAAGATGTTTGCCAGGTTAGAGGCATGTCTGAACCTGGAAGACCCAAGATGTTTGCCAGGCTATAACCATGTCTGAACAAAGATGACCCTAGATGTTTGCCAGGTTAAAGACATGTCTGATCCAAGAAGACCCATGTGTTTGCCAGGTTATAACCATGTTTGAACCAGGAAGACCCAAGGCTTTTTCCAAGTTATAACCATGTCTGAACCAGGAAGACAAAGGTTTTTGCCAGGTTAGAGTCATGTCTGAACCAGGAAGACCAAGGTTTTGCCAGGTTATAACCATGTCTGAACCATGAAGACCCATGTTATAACCATGTCTAAATCAGGAAGACACAAGGTGTTTGCCAGGTTATAACCATGTCTGAACCAGGAAGACCCAAGGCTTTTGCCAAGTTATAACCATGTCTGAACCAGGAAAACCAAAGTTATTTGTTAGGTTATAACCAAGTCTGAGCCAGTAAGACCCAAGGTGTTTGCCAGGTTAGAGCTATGTCTGAACCAGGAAGACCCAAGGTGTTTGCCAGGTTAGAGCCATGTCTGCACCAGGAAGACCCAAGGTGTTTGCCAGGTTAGAGCTATGTCTGCACCAGGAAGACCCAAGGTGTTTGCCAGGTTATAACCATGTCTGAACCAGGAAAACCCAAGGCTTTTGCCAAGTTATAACCATGTCTGAACCAGGAAAACCAGTTGTTTGTTAGGTTATAACCAAGTCTGAGCCAGTAAGACCCAAGGTGTTTGCCAGGTTAGAGCCATGTCTGAACCAGGAAGACCCAAGGTGTTTGCCAGGTTAGAGCCATGTCTACACCAGGAAGACCCAAGGTGTTTGCCAGGTTAGAGCTATGTCTGAACCAGGAAGACCCAGGGTGTTTGCTAGGTTACAACAACAATTGCAGTCAAAGCTGCCTAGACTGCTTCACCAATACGTTGTGTATTTTAATTTCTTGCACACAAAGGTCTCTAACTCACAGCTAGGAGATACTTCAGGGAACAGAAGCATTGATCATTTACAGTGACCTGACTGTTATGACCTCTGAGTCAACCAGACAAAAGGACTATCTCTGATAAGTAGGGCAATAAAACACCAAGACAGTCTTATGTTGTAATTAGCATAAATTAGCATTGATACGACCTGATTAGGCAATGTTTGACTGATCCTCCACCCTGCTCATGTCAGGGGTTTAGAATTCAGGGCGGTGACCCGGCGTCTCCATTACCATTTTGTCACTGATAAACACAAGTCAGTGTTCATCTGTAATGTCTTCATGACATTGGTCATTTATAGTCCAATGAAGGAAATACCAGTTCTTTCTTAAATGTCTTTCTCCTTAAAAAAGAATGTTCTTCAAGTGAAACAGAGTATAAATTCTGCATTCATGTTAAACCTGAAAAATGAAACATGTCTAGGGGGTAAAATGGCCAAGCAGTAAATTCTTACTTGTGGATTCAAGTTTTGGTCATTTTAAACTTTATATGTGTGGAGTATTTGAAGCTGGCCCTGTGCATTGGTGGTTCTACCCAGACTTTTGTCTAGGATCTTAGTTCATCATTAAAATCTGAATGTCATCAAAACAGAATTTAGTTTATGTGATATGCTTATTGAACAGAACAAATATTTCTCATACTGCACAGAGGCACATGTACATCTCTACCACATGTGAATTTGTTTTCAAGAATAATAATAGTGATGAAAAATCTGTTTGTTTTGTTGTGATTTGCATCATCTTAACCAAAATATGCACAGCTAAACAAGTCAAAAATCAACTCTGTGCTGCTCTAATAAGGCCACCATAATAGTATGTCACATGACTTCTTTGACGTTACTAATGTCAGGTATCTTGGTAAACTATTTTGTCCATTGGCACTTGTTTCCAAATGCACAATGAACAGGAGTCAGTATACATTTGTGTAAACTAATACTACATAAAGTTTAGGTTGCCTCCAACTATGCAAATAGTCTTTAGAGTGGTTATTTATTACATGGCTTTTTTTCCCAAGTTAGACATATGCCAAGAGGTGTCCAAAATATATATTATGCCTGCTATGGGTATATGACATTGTGACACAGTGTAATATTAAGCTAAGTATGATTCCATTTATTGCTGTTACTCAATTTAAGAACATGCTGTTTAAGAAAATATGAAAATATCAATATCGAACAGTTCATTACCAAATACATTTGTATCTTTCAGACAAGTATACGATCTTCCAGCACATCCCCCTTTTGAACTCTAATTCACCTCACATTGTTTGAAATATTAATTAGTATTGACTTAAATGTCAAATATGTTAATGTTGCAGTTCCTGTGAAAAATATTGCTGGTCATCTTATAAAAGAAAATAATTTCTTTTAAAAGGCACTCACAATACCTAAAACCCTAAACTTGTTTTTCCAGTTCCTATGAGATGGAGAAAAAGTGAATTTAAATAAGCATATAAAGCAGCTCATTTTCACAATGGTTAAGCCACACTGCACTACAGTTCCTGCTTCCATTTCAGTTCGAAGATCAAATGCCATGGAGTGGACCAATGACAAGTTGCCATAAAAACAGCCAATTGCAGTTTACATTAGAAATGCTAGATGTGTAAAAATGTTCAATTTAAAATCATTAAAACTAATGGGAAAGTTTCATCTATATTTTTGAGTAATGAGAAATATATTTAAAATAAAAAATAGAAATTATTATCTTGCACAAGTTCCTCAGGGTGTTTGTCCATGTTGTTAACCAGTGGTATTGTTCCTCCTTTTTGAACACACGTGACCACTGACATGGAGAATGTGACCAAAACAGGTTAAGGTATGAAAAACATTAGAACACTTCTACCCCTAGATTACATGTATTGCAATCCAAACACATGAAAACCTGAGAAAAACATGACCTTACAATATTCTTCTGTGCAGGAACTGGTCTGCCTTGTGTAAACTCATTAATTGCCCAATTTACACTAATTGGCCTTAAATCACAGCAGATGAAGAGTACAAATTGTTTATCCACATTATCTTGACAGCAACAGGTGAGTTTTATTAAACTGATATTAGATACACCCCAACGAAAATAGCCCTAAATAAAATATAAAAGCAAACACTTTAAAATTAAAAGTAAAATAAAACATGTTTTTTTTCATGTTCACACTTCTTATGGCTTCTGTCTCTAGTACTTGTTGCAAATAATTTAATGTAAATATTTTTAGTTATTTTTTGTTTGAAAAAGGATTCAATTCAAATCAAATCCAATCCTGTATTATAAAAAAAGGATTGTTATATTTACATACTGAATAAAGATTTCCAAATTCTCAAGTTTATCACAAAAACCATACAAAATGCATAAAGAAGGTACCTTCACACAATTACTATCACTTAAACCAAGGCAGAGAATTTCAACCTCAGACAAATGCCTACAATATAAAATAACACTTAAACACAGCAGCCTGTGCCAAACACTCATTAGACCAAAATGACAAAAACAATACAACAATTATACCTTGTTGACAAAAGGGAACAAAATACAACCTCAAAGGCATACCTTGCTTACAAATTGGCCAGGTTAATAGGCAAAATGTGTAGATCTGCCTGTGGGAGCTGTCTGATAAGGATCTGCACTTTTTGTTGCTAAGTTTTCAGTAACATGTCAAGTTAACTGTGTCTTAGTCATAGAAAATCAGTTATTTCTAAAGATAACCTTTACTATTGTAAGAAAGAAGCGGCCACTAATTGGTATTTTTTAAATGTGACTTCTAATGGCTCTAATTGGTATTGTTTAAATGTGACTTCTAATGGGTACCAACAATATAAGGTTTGGTTGAGAATTATGGGATATTTTGTCACCTGAAAATCAGATTTACTCCCTTTATTTGGTGCCATTATTGTCAGTATTGGTTAATAACTTGTTTGTATTGGTTATAATTGCAAGCAGCAGAATAAGGGTTATCAAAACACACAAACAGAATGCTATTGAGGCAAAAACAATAATTGCAAGGATTGCCTAACTGAATGCTAAACTGGTCTCAAGTCATGTGGACAGTGGGGGAATCAGAGCAGTTAATGTGACGGTTTGTAAAGGCAATGGGATATTACAGTACATTTGTTTATAGTTAAATCTTTATGGTCAAGACAATGAATTCCTTTCAGTTCATGTCATTGTCATTCATTACTAGAGAAAATGGTACACTTTCAACTTTTCTTATAAAGATCCCCAAAGCAAAGTGTTTTAGCAAAATCCACTAAGCGTAGACAAAAATACAATAAATATAATATTCTATGTCAATATCATCACTTTCAACAAGAGACTGAACTTGTAACAAGACTACTATAATGAATGAAATAAAAAAATAATTTGTGCCAAATAATGTATTAGTACAGGATGTGTGTCTGTTCACTGTGTAAATGAAAAGTACCAACAGCAGCAGATAAATTTATGCAAATCTTGTTATGTAACTACATATCAAGATTATGCATGATTAATTCATGATCAAAATTTTGGTAATTCAGTTGCTATGCATAGTATTGTAATTCAGTTGCTATGCATAAGTCAAAAAGTAAGAAAGTTTTTGTGCAAACTAGGTAATGAAACCTTCATAGCAGAGAAATTACAATTTCCATGTTCTTATGGTTTGGCCACAAGGGCCACTAAAACATCCATTTTTGTGTTAGTGTCACTTTTATTAAATACACAATTACTTCCCTTCGTCATCTAAACAGGATGACAATAAAACATTTAGTATAAACTATCCACTGCCACTTAAATTAAAAACTATCCTTGACTTAACTATCCCATAAACTATGTCATTGACATTTTATGAAGTGTTCCATCAAAGTTTAGACTTGAAGATGTCACATTAGTTGTCCCTGGATACCACATCATCTCAGTAGCAACTGACAGATGGCATTCACAATATCCTGCCTAGATGGGTTTTATTGTATCCATTGCAGTTCTGACAATAACCTCATTTCCTGTGTATGATAGGATTGCAAAAATAAATTATTTTTTCAAACCACTTATGTCATGATGACAATATCTGCAGAACAATTTATTTGAATAACAAAAGGAATGTTGTAAGATATCAGGCATAATGAACTGTCTCTGGGATAGTTTAATTGACCAGAATACCAGTCTATAAAATCAGAGACTCTAAATCTGACAATTAGTTATTGTCAGTTTTAACATATTAAAACATATTTCACATACTTTTGCATCCAAAATTTTGCCTTGAAACCTAAATTACCACAAACATAATCATACATAATTACTATACATTTACAAGGAATTAGAAAATGGCATGAAGAGAAAAAAATCTGCTGTACCTCATACATTAACATGGCATTTATGAAAATAGTGGCTTTGAGTTTATTTGTGAAATTTAATAAAATTAGGTTTGCTTTCTCTGAAAGGTAATTACCTTTACTTTGTGTGTCTGCTAACCCACTGTAAAGCTGTTAAATGCGCCATAAATACTAGTGCATGAACGTAACATCCAAAAACAGGAAGCTTAAAAACAATAAAATTGAAGCCTCCTGAGCCATGTTGATTATCTCCTGAAAACACATACTGTCTTCAGTATTAACAATTACTGATTTAAAATAACAGTTTGATACACAGTTTAGACAACAACCTCAACAGCTGAATATTGGAAATCTCAGTCAATGCAGTTATGAAGCAGTTCAAAAAGGTTTTATTTAGAAATGTACAAATTTAAATGAAAAGAATATAAATTATCATAACATCTGACTAATTGGTTTAAGGCCAAACAGTTAATGTATACACACACTAATGGGTACATCTCAGTCATAATAAACTAATAACAGTTTGTATAACTTGAGATAGCTTTAGTGAAACATAAAAGATTATCATTCCTTTTTCTACTTTTTCTGTTTTTGCATCCCATATATAAAATGTCTACACTTTGTTAAAACTGATTTTTGAATGATAATTATTAATTATATATTGTTAATAATTCTATTTTTAAATCAGGTCATATAATAACATAAAACAAGAATGATTAATGATGTTTGTACTCTTTCAAACAGAAACAAAATGAAGATTTAAAATTTAAATTTACACACCCTTAAAATAAAGATTCTTTTAACCAGAAATGGATGTATTGGTATTTTTCCTTGGCTTAAATCAGCCATACTTTTATGTGAACATAAACAAATCATATATTTAATTTAACTTTAATGATTGAGTAACACACTACATAAAAATTCATATATAAATTTAAATTTAAACTGTCCCATTTTAATAAATGGTATATAATTAATTGAATTTTTTTATAATATTAAATTACTTTTCCTTGTTTTCTGTGTCTATGTATATCAACAAATGTACCGGTATATTATTGCAAGAAAAATAAATTAACATTTAAAAAAAAATGCTTCCTTCTGATAGGATAAGAACCACATCCTGCTATATTCTGTGTAAGCAATATTATCTATGCTTCAAGAAGACACCAAAATGTCAGCTTAAGTGAAAAATTGTCAGTTTAACACAAACACAGCAAACAAGCATGCAACAATATTGATTACACTGGTTAAGATATCCAGAATCAGCATACCAAACCCTGACAAATAGAATCGAAAATAAATATTCCATGTTAGCACGTGTAGCACGGGTAAGATATTGTGGATATTGAATTCCCCTACATTCCATGTCGACATTACTGGCTTACTTCCAGCCATATTTCCTTACAAAAGATTACAGTTTTGGCTTGGGTCAGAAAACATTCCTAACAAGACATAATTTTTCAATACTGAATGATTCTAACAAACATCTCCTGGTATTTCATGAATGTTGACTCATCAAGTCATACAAAGATGGCCATTGTCTAACTCTGTTTGTTAAGCTTGATGCCAGAGTTGACACCAAGTATGATGATGGCATCGACGATGATGTTAATGATAACTTAACGACCTTGGAGGAAGGTAGGTAGTGGCTAGGACCAACAATTCTAGAGTCAGAGTTGTTTCCCATAATCTTTACAAAAATAATTTTTTATCAAATGAATTGGCAGTATCAAGCAACTTGTATCAGATATTTATAAGAAATTGTCATTGAAAAAATATACTTTGGTATTTGAGCTCTCTTATTAACATTGCTGGGAGTTGTAATGGTGATATATATATAAACAGACTGTCAGATAAAGATTTGATTGGTTTCCGTTTTTCAGATATTCTCTATTGCTAGAATAATGTCTGATATCAACAGTTTGTTTGGGCTTGCTTTTTTAAAACCAGCTAAGCACAATTTGATCAGGCTTAGGCTAATAGTGTAGAATAAGTATGGTCTAAATAAAATGATAATGTATAAGGACTCAGCCCTTTACTGTGTGGGTTTGTGTCCTGGTTGGGTTGAAAACATGAAGGGAGGTTTTGCAACTATCCTGCAGTGCACCAGTGAGTTCTACACAGACATAAATCTGGGTATTACTCCAGCAATAATTAGCTTGACATCACCAATATGACCAAAACTCTGTTATAAAAATAAATTAAGAGAAATCTGAAAAATGATGTGAGTTGACATTTCTAGTTTTGATTGATAAATTCAGCGAATGTGTGAAATTACTAAGTAGTACCAGTCAATACTGATGTGTACCTTTTATACAATTATGGAGAGTGGAGATATACCTCTCAGAGCAAGCTGCTCTTTCAATGATACAGCAATACATTCACAGGTCACCGCCAACAACACATCTCACATTTAATTGAGCGTAAAATATGACATGATGATATGGCGTAAACTGTTTGACGATGATTCTACTTAACACTGAGCCTGAAAGAAAATGTCATCAGGTTTAAGGAAATAGTATTGATTTAGGATGAAACAGCTCCCACAGGGTGCTGTTTGACCAGGATCTGCATTTTTTGCTGGGAAGTTTATCAACACCTTTGGTTAAGGATCCATGATGTTGTAAGCAAAGAAAGTTATGAATTAAGGCTGAATTAACAACAACTGTAGCAGGTTTTAGATCAACAAACACATATTCTCCATGTTCATCCACATTAAATGTTCACCTGTGAAGCTAAACTATTTTTTTTCAACATGTAAATTTGGTGTTGTTTGAAGATTTTGTTACCTAATCAACACAATTATGGTCCCACTGGTGACATCACCTGAGGACGACCCAAACATATGCTGGAGTAGAACCACCAGTGCAAGGCAGGACAGGTGGAAGACCCTATCCTAAATAGAAAAAGTTCTCACCCCGACCACTGGGACAAGTAGGATTTTAAAGGGCAGATCATGCCTAAAGATGAAGACATTTTGCCTAAGGAGTGGTTAAAGGAACTTTAAAGGTGGTATCACGGTTTGCCTTTGTCAAATATATGTAACATTATCTTACCTCTGTATGGAGTATTATTATGTGCATAATTTCTGCACAAAATCATACTATACAGTAAGCTTAGACAAGTAAAAACAGTATCTCAATTTTAGGAAGGTAAAACTCGTTAATCAGCTTTAAAAATGGTCATTCTTTTCAAATATATAAATAGGAACATTATAATTCCTGCTAAAAATTGCAATCAACATCAGAGCAGATGAAGTGGATGAGCTAAAACATGAGTGGTCACATGGCTTTCCTAGTTTAAAAATATCTAACTGTGCAGCATGGCTCAGATAGGAAATACATTTTTTAATGATGATTCGTCATGGTACACTTTATACATAGGTTTGGGACATCAATAATCAGTATTTCATGTGATCTGTGCAATGATATATATGGTTGTTTAATGATAAGATTTTTGGTCCAAATTGTCTCTGGCCTAATGCTAAATATCAGTTCTTGTACCTCAGCTGTGTGTGAGAGACACACACTGGCCAAGAACGTTGTGTCCTGACCACAGAACAAGCATCCATCCAGATAAATATATGAAAGGCATGGATTCAAAACCTGGCCATATAATGCTGATTAAAGGCATACAATGTATCATGGTTCACTTAATTTAACTCAATGAGTAGGCTACTGTCTTGATAATATGATGATATGTCATGTCAGTGGTTTAAGGCATGCTATCATCGTGATGTACCATGTAACTTATTCAAGTGAATTCAAAAATAATGGTGATGGGATATGAACACAATTTACTAAGCCAGATATCTCTCAGGAATGTGACATGATAAGCAATAAAAAATTAAGGGCTTGACTAAAAAGACAACCTCAACCTGGTTTTATAACAAGAGTTGCAATAAAAGTTAAAAACCGAAAAATTATTGCAAACACAGTTTTGATTTTTTTCTTTTCTATATCATGATGATATTGCTTCTGTTTAACTCTTCTTTCAAGGATAACATGACATCAGCGGTTTTGACTTAAAACTTCAAATTAAGTGTAACCACTGTAATAAAACAATATTTAAATGCTACACTTACTTCCTAACTACAAGGAAGCAATAGCTACCTACTGTAATAAGTCTATCTGACATAGATGCCTTTAGCATCTAACTGTGGTTATGTTGTACAAGATGACATTTTAAAACTTGTGAACCAATCAATAAAGCCTTTTAAAATATTTTTTTTGTTTATATATCTTCTCCATATTCCCACATTATTTTTCATCTTTTTACTAAATGTGTGTATTTTTCAATTAATATGTTTAAGTCAGGTATGATCCCAGGCCAGGATGTCTGACCAAGGGTTTAAGGTTTGCTGGTATGATCCCAGGCCAGGATGTCTGACCAATTCAAGGGTTAAAGGTTTGCTGGTATGATCCCAGACCAGAATGTCTGACCAAGGGTTTAAGGTTTGCTGGTATGATCCCAGGCCAGGATGTCTGACCAATTCAAGGGTTAAAGGTTTGCTGGTATGATCCCAGGCCAGGATGTCTGCCCATGGGTTAAAGGTTTGCTGGTATGATCCCAGGCCAGGATGTCTGACTAATTCAAGGGTTTAAGGTTTGCTGGTATGATCTCAGGCCAGGATGTCTGACCAAAGGTTTAAGGTTTGCTGGTATGATCCCAGGCCAGGATGTCTGACCAAGGGTTTAAGGTTTGCTGGTATGATCCCAGGCCAAGATGTCTGACCAAGGGTTTAAGGTTTGCTGGTATGATCCCAGGCCAGAATGTCTGCCTATGGGTTAAAGGTTTGCTGGTATGATCCCAGGCCAGGATGTCTGACCAAGGGTTTAAGGTTTGCTGGTATGATCCCAGGCCAGAATGTCTGCCCAAGGGTTTAAGGTTTGCTGGTATGATCCAAGGCCAGGATGTCTGACCAAGGGTTTAAGGTTTGCTGGTATGATCCCAGGCCAGTATGTCTGACCAAGGGTTTATGGTTTGCAGGTATGATCCCAGGCCAGGATGTCTGAACAAGGGTTTAAGGTTTGCTGGTATGATCCCAGGCCAGAATGTCTGCCCAAGGGTTAAAGGTTTGCTGGTATGATCCCAGGCCAGAATGTCTGACCAACAGTTAAAGGTTTGCTGGTATGATCCCAGGCCAGTATGTCTGACCAAGGGTTTAAGGTTTGCTGGTATGATCCCAGGCCAGGATGTCTGACCAAGGGTTAAAGGTTTGCTGGTATGATCCCAGGCCAGGATGTCTGACCAAGGGTTTAAGGTTTGCTGGTATGATCCCAGGCCAGGATGTCTGATCAAAGGTTTAAGGTTTGCTGGTATGATCCCAGGCCAGGATGTCTGATCAAAGGTTTAAGATCTCAGGTATGATCCCAGTTTGATCCATATAATGTTTAAAAGTTTTTGAAATACATCACAGTGAAGCAATAATGGTCCTTCAAATAATGTCCAGCTACTTTGGTGGACGAAGACCCTAGACAAATGTCTGGTAGTGACACAGTAGCATAGTAGGTCTGCTAGAAGACCTTCCAATTATTATATTTATGTCCTTTGCCACCACCAGGATTCAAACCAATTTAATGGGAAACTCAGTAATTAGGTGAGTTACAAGTCAGCAACTCTACCAATCTGCCACTGTCACTTCTCTTGTAGTGTATTAAATTTCAATTCCTTCACTTACATACTAGATAAGTTTACAGCACATAAATAAATAACTATATTCTATTGTAGAAAATATGGAACAATTAAGTCCTTTGTTTACTGTAACATATATCAAAATGTGAAAGACTAAGGACAAAGGTATTCACATGCCAGTCACATGTAAAAGTTACAACAAAACTGTGAAGAGACATAATATAAAATAGTGCAAACCCAACAGTTACCAACAGTCTGCAAATAGGCTGGGGTGCTTAAACCGGTCTTACACAGCTCTCACCTTGCATTTCCTCAGGGTTTTCTCAAATGCAAGCAATAGAAAGGAAACAGATTCTTTTGAGACAGAACTAGTCTAGTAATGACATATTTATAGCTATAATTTATGCCATCATTAATAAGAAATTATGGTAATGATTTAATTTTACAAAAGATGTCCCCATTATATGTGTGAGGAGATAAGATCTATTTGTATTAGAATAACACATACATTTTTGATTGTAAAAGAAATTAAATATTTTATTGAAAGATAAAATGACTAGGAAAAAAGTGTAAATGGTTGTAGCATCTTTGCAGTTCTGTATAGGCACATGACACATAGAAACATGTGATCAACACTTTATATATATTTGAATTATGTCACTAGTGAGCCGATTGGTGAACTGTCCATGACTGAAACAATACACATAACATATATAATTACATGCCAAGTTCAGAGTTATTCTAGGTTGTTCAGATAAAATGGCTGGAAAATAATTTTAAAGCGCTGCAAAGCTTTTGATCCTCCCCATATAAAGACAACACAATCTTTTGAAGGACAGCATGTTTGAATATATTCTTGTAATAAGATGTAGAATTTTATTCCTTAATTCCTTATGGTGAAGTAAGGTTTGGCTTTTGTGAACAAAAATTTGGAAAATAGAAGTTTGACTTTGGTAATTGTGACCAAATGTCATCAAAGCATAATATACAAGACACTATAAACATGATTCTAAGGATTGTCTCAGGATTGGGCGACTGTTCCCAGATAATTTGCTATGATATGGTGTTACAATATGGGCATCACCAAATAACCTGCTTCTAGGGAAGGTAGAAGATCCTGCTCTAAAACTTAAACATACACTGTACCTTTTGTTAACCTTTCTTTGTCATCAAAAGCAAATAACGCCAACATTCCATTAATGGCTTACACATGACCTTGCCCATTGAAAGCACTATATTATTAATTGTATCATAAAAGATAAAGACAGCCCTATAATCTTTAAACACACAAGTACAGCAAATACCAGTATGAATATCAGTACAGCAGTGGTTATGAAAATGTTTGCTTTAGATGTACTACATCAGATAGATAGGTCTGGTATGTAACTTGGGATAAATCTCAGCCAGCTAACTATCAACTGACCAGGCTCAGGCAAATAGTGTAGATCCAGATCAGCCAGCTCCCACCCAGTCTGTCTGATCATAATCTTCACTTTTTGCTCCAGGGTAGATGCAGGAATATGTCTTTTGTAAGAAGAAAAAAGAACATAACTAAGAAAAGGGGGGAAGATGACAGCTATAAACAAAAGTGACATGCTAAAAGTTGTTAACGAAATGAAGCATGATCAATGTTATTTGCCATATGCAGCATAATTAGCATCATTTAACAAATGAAGAATGATGAGAGTTACTAGCAAAATGAAGCATGATAAAGTTGATTAACCAAATGTAACAAGAAATGGGTTATTCACAACATGTAGCATGATGCGGGGGTTATTAACAAATTGTAGCATAACAAGTGTTTAATCTTAGTAGTTCCAGGCAATAACAGAAAGAATCAGACCACATGCTTAATGGAAAATATTTTCTATGCTATATTTTTAATTTTATATAAGTATAATTTTATGTTGATTCATTTTTCATTTCAACTACAAATTTTGCTTTTGTATAAATAATTTGCTTTATCCCATAACAATTATGTTAACAATTTAAATGAGTAGAGTATACAAGGGATTGTTTATTGTTTAGAAGGCATTGTCACAAAAATGGCAAATTTCATAGTATGTCAAATGTTGGAATATATTTTTTAAATAAATCCCAAAGCAAATAGTCAGCCACACATGTTAAAAGAAGTCTCATTGCATATTCTTTTTTACATCAAAATTTAATGTCAGCATTTCACATTTTATAATCACCCTTGCATATCTTAACAGATGTATGGTTGCTACAAATTGCATGAATAAAGAGTGGAATCACATCAAGAAAGTAGCAAGGGGGTCTTTTGTAACAGGTGGATTGCTGGCATAAGTAGTGGGATGATCCTGAGTGAAGGTAAATTGATATCCATCCAAGAAATATCACAGGTGGCAGAGATCTCTAACATGAGCACTGGTAATGGAAGGAGAAGGAGACTTCTTAAAATGAACATAACATGTTTCATGCTACATGTAAATATCCAAGACAGAATCTAAATTACTTGCTAACAACTGCTAGCAAAAGTCACTAAAGATGCTACATTCTGCAGCAAATAATTCAGATTCTGATCAGACATTTCCCTGTTAAAGCTGGCTGATCTGGATCTAAATTGTTTGTTAAATCTTGATCAGTTGGTGTTTAGATGCTAAGGGCTGTTACAAACACTGACAAACAGGTAGGTGAGGGCTCCTTCTATATGTCTGATAAACAAACATTTGCATTGCAAGCTTTTGGCAAAATTAGCTCTCACGGTATGTTTTCAGCTAATGTATGAACAGAATACTTGCTAAATTTATTTCATCATTGCATGACATAGCACCTGTGTTTTTTATAAACATCATTATCTGTAAAGGTCCCTTGTTAACAGATGGTATGTAGTGCCTGAGAAAAAGAGTCTTAAAATTTAAATTGCTAGTCTAGTGTGATAGTTTTTTGTTTATTTTAAATCAGAAAAATGAATTAAATGATGGAAAGTTTGTACATAATAAATTGCTTATCATGAAATACATCAGTAAGATGAGGTAGTGTTTGTTTCGTTTTATATTACACAGTGTGGTAGAATTATGTTAACTATAACATTTTTCACAATAGTAAGTATTTCCATATCACAAATGGGATTTTCTCCCTCCATGCATTAAAGAATAACTAGTGGGAATTTTTATGCTTGAGCATACAATGTTTGCTAAGTTTCTCATTTGCTTCGATAAGGGTGGTTTCTCAATACTTGTCAATTACATGTAATGTTAGCAAACCAGTGTATTCAGGGATACATCGAACCCATGACTAGCCATTATACAGTCTTGCTTTAAAGCACTTCTTATCTGCTCATGAATGGTAAGACAGTATAAGTTGTGAAATACTAAATTTGAGATTTCATTATTTTCTAATTTATTTGAGATGCATTGAGGATTTCTGCTAAATTTTTTAATCTTAAGTTAAACTTTTTTTTCAAATGGCAGAATTTTTATCTTTTTTTTAATATTCTTTATATATGGAATAATCATGAAAATAATGTTACATTAGTATACATCATGATCAAGCTGTACTTCAGTTCTGGTCAGAGACTATAATGATGGAAGTTACCCCCACTGTAGTCATACTTGTGGTCATTATAAAGAGTCAAGCTATTCTGTTGAAGAAGACCCAAGACAAATCTGTGTAGAACCACCAGCACATGGCAGGTCAACTTGAAACCCTTCCCACATAAGGCTTTTACCTTGACTCCGACGCCAACCCACATGATTAGCGGCAAACAGTACAATGAGTCAAAGGAGTAACAAGTCTACGACTCTACCAATCAATTAAAGGCACCCTCTCTAACAGTTTTTCATTCCTGCACTACCATACAAAGATCACATCTACTTAAACAAATGCTGTGCTTCCTATAGTGGAGTATCACAACTATATTTAAGGTCTTGATACATGGTTTCCTACAAATAACACTGAAAGATGAAGCAAATTAAGTTTTGTTATATTTTGCATTTCCATTTTTCTAGACAAAGATAAATAAGACCAAAGAAATTATGTCAAATTATATTAATGTAGAAGAATGGTTTATAATGCTTTGGCTGATTTCTTTTTTATAAAAGAAAATTGGTCATAGTTATTGGGGTTTTTTTAATTGAAAATCTGCCTATGTGGTGTGTGCCAATAAAGGGCACACTTATTCTAATAATTGCTGTTTTTGTTGATCAAAACAACATTTTTGTACTATAAATTATATCCCCAAGTTAGAATACATATTTTACTCAGATGTTATGTAAAATTTAATTAGATGATGCTAAAACTCTAAGAACAAAACAATTTGTCATAGAATTCAGGAACAACCCTTAAATTACACAACTTGTAAACTGAAAAAGCAGTCTTTTTGTAACAGCAAACTGCCTCTGTGACTCAGTAGAGCAACCTGCTTTTATTGGGGAGGTCAGTGATTTAATTCCCTACAGCTCATATTTTTCACTTCTTTTACTTTTGGAGCCATGACCTACTGCAGTAGCCTGTGGTGTGGTAAAAAGTGTTATAAAGAAGATCCTGGCTAATATCTCATTGTGTAAGGAGGGAGGAGGGATGCAGTTTCACTGGTAGGTCATTCACAGAGGATCTTTAGCACAGGCAGTGTATGGTTCAAATCCCAGAGTAGGCTCACCTTGTCCTCTCTTGTTACATTACTGCTTGTGGAAAATGATATTTCTGACTTTAATTAATGTACTTAAATCTAAAATCAAAATGCACAAAACTCAAATTTTCTGACAAGGATAAGTTTCCATAAGATTTAAATAAATAAAAACTTAAAATGCAATTTCAAAATTGCCTGTTATCACATTAACACAAAAAACACATACATATCAATTATTATTCATAGCACAAAAATATGTAACTGGAGAAACAAATAAACAGTTTTAATGCATTTTAATTACACACATATCTCACCGAGTCCATGCTATACAGTTCTCCTAACCTGCTAAGCATGTAACTGACCAGGCTTCAGACAGATAGCATAGAGCCAGAACAACACACTCCTGCTGGGAGTTGTCTGATCAGACTCTGCACTATTTGTTGGATAGTCTGAAGTTATGAAACAGTGATACCTTTGTGTGTAGTTGATAGTAAGATTGTGTATTACTTGTAAATAAATGTAGAATGAGATGGTTTGAGCACACACACATGCAAATGACTGCAGTGTAGTTTGTACTCACCCTTGTAATTTACACCTTGATGACAACTTGACTCTTGCAGTTCCTCCCTTCCTTTTCTATATCATCCACAAATAAATCACAGCTTTTAACAGCCCCTGTATTCAGTTAATGAAACCTGTACATTCTTTCCCACTCCCTCTGACTTAACCAAATGCCAATTTACATTCCAAACTGCTTCTCCAGTTGTTTGTCAACTAACACAGGTGTTTCATAATATGGTGTTTTGGGAAAATCCATGGGTATTTCTTTCATCTCATGTAACATCCAACTTGTAATATGAAAAAAATGTTCCATAAAATATACACAAATGTTGACAATGTTTGTTTGTTTGGGATTTTGACAATGTTAAGTTAACAAATGATCAAATGAATTCTATTTTAAGATGGGAACAAAACCTGGAGTAAATCTGTGTCCCTTTTACACTTTGCATATTGAACTATCTAGAAATATGATAGAGAAAGTAATATTGTTCATTAATTTATCAAAATTCATATATAATAGACCAACCGGTAGCCATTTATGCACAAATGACTGAATGATTTCTGTATCAGGTAATTTTCACAACTGAATTCACAGTTTTGACCATAAGCACAAGTCTATTTACCCAGCAAAATTAACGTCCCCTCTATTAAGAGACAATTATACCATGTGTCAACATTAAATGGTAACTTCACCCACATAGGAAGAAAATCTTTAAACATAAACACAGGCAATCTTAAACCAATCCTTAAATACCCTAATTATAAAGTCACCACGTACAACTCCACAAAAGATGATGATTACTGAAGCGACCACTCCTTGAAGAAAGGTTGCAGAAAACTGTTTCCAAAATGTTTGTAGAATAGCTCTGTTTTGATTTGTTTTTTCACAACAAGCATATTATGGCAGTTTTTAACAAATGTTCCCTGAAGAATAAAAATAATCACAGTTCATCACTTTTGCTTTATTGTTGAACATCTTCACTGCACAGATACTGACCTAAGTTAGCTATGGATACCCAGTCAAAGAATCTGAAAAAAGAAGAAAAATAAAAATTTATTACAAACAATGATACAACTATTTATCTTCACATAGGAGTATGAATTATAATGTTAATTTTATGCAAAACTGCTACTAGTTGTTGTTTTGGTAACTGGTGATTTTAAAATTATATTGAGACAACAGATAGAATTTAGAGGTAGGATGATCTTAAATAGCACATTATGATATGAGGTCATTTTTGCATATATTTATTCTACATCTTTATTGGGAGGATCTCAATGATTGAAACACCTTTAAAACAGATAACAAAATACCTGAAGCTCCATTAAATCTGACCTATTGTGACAACCTAGTCATAACAATAACTTAATCATAATCATAATTGCCTCACTGCTGGCAAGATGACACCCTCCAGTCACACAGTGTGCCAGGCAGCACTTGACCAACCTTTACTTAATGACTTTTATAACAGCCCCATTGTGAAGGTCTAATATAGGTCATTAATCATGTCACTTTATACAAGTTGTCAGTCAAAGTTTCAAACTTTATTGTCAAATTTGAACCATCATTATTCTTTATTTTTCTTGTTTTATTTTCTCTCATGCTTTACCAGGTCAAGAACAGCCTTTTTTGGAGATCCTGTTCCTGAGTTGCTCATACTACATCAAATAAAACTGAATGATTGATTGTAGGTTGATAAACCTAATTATCAGTTTTAACACTAATTGCCAATCAAACTGCTATAAATCCATTTTGTGTAGATGTTCATTCATTAGAAGCATTTACAAGTAAAGGTCTAAATATCACTAAATATGAGCCTATTACACTCAGCCTGACACAAGCTCTTTCAGAATGAATAAATAATCTGGTTACATTCAAATCAGATTGTCATAGTTCTCACATGTAAACCAGTATGAGGTCTGCAGTCTGTCTTTCCAGTCAATCTGTCTTGAATCCTGCAGGACCGACCTGTGATAGTGATAGGGTGTCTGCCCCGGGATGTGGGAGGATAGAGCATTAAACCATGCACCAATGACACCATGTTTACAAAACTTCCCAAATCCCCACTCAAACTAATAATCTTAAGTTTGCCCTTCAAAAGGTTAAAATTACCACATATTGTACTGCAAATATTAGTTTGAGGGTGGAAATCCACTCAAAGCGATTGGTAACTGTTGTTTCACCCATATGTCTGAATCTGAACCTGCCAAATACTCCAATTCTTCGTATCAGGGTATAATGAGGAGTGCATTGTCAGGAATTTTGAAAGTAGCTTTAGTTTTAATGTTTAATGTTTAAGAGCTACTAGAAGTCCTTCACTTCTATCCAACTATGGCTGATATAAATGCAGCCACAGATACTTTGTATTCACTTCATTATCATTGAATAGTGTTACTGCTTCACAATGGAAGCTGCCAACATACAAACCAAAACAATTGCAAAGAAAAGTAGTTCCCTGTATTTCTGTGATAGGGATGTGTGCCAGGCAGCATTTGTCAACAAAGGCAAAGTCACAAAGTAAAAACTCTGTACCCATAGACAATCACTGAATGTTTGAATTAGTATGTACAGCCTTTTTGAATAAACTTAGTTGTGGTCCTGAGATAGTCCAATTTATTTTTCCTGAGGTCATGAAGAAAGAGTAGATTTCTGACCTAGACTAAATGGACATTTTAAAAAAAGGGAGGGTTATATCCATTTTTTACTAAATTGCAGGCATGGATTTTAAGTGTTAATGTGATCATTTAAATCAATACCCACAATATAGATTATGGATTGGAATTCTGCATAAAACACTGCTTTAAAAAGTTATGCCTAAGATCTTTTTCTGGAATTCTTCTTTTTTTAAACCATGATAAATAGTTGAATAACAAGTTACTCTTTTTCATGATATGGACTGCTCACAGCTGAAGATATACTTTGTCAATCCTATATAAACAGGTGAGGTTGTCTCTCCGGGTAAGCTGTTGATTTTAACTACAGAGCTATGTCAAATAAGTTTTTTCCTTTAACATCACATTCCATACATTCTCAAAGGACATACAACTATCAGAGTGAGTATAAAAACTGATACAAATATATTCTTTCTGTCTGGTGCATTAATGAACATCAATATTCTAAATCATTTTAAACAAGGAGCCCCAGTAGTGTTCATTAATGCAGAGTAGTATAGTTGCCGACTTATTGTTACTCAGATTGTATACAGCCTCTAAAAAGTTATGGTCTGGGCAAATGATTTAATGTAAGACATTATTCTATTTGACCTGCGAAGGGATTCATGGTTCTACTAAGACAGTTGTCTGTGAGTTTTCCTCAACCAAAATAGCTGGATGTAACAAAAATGGTCATAAGAGTGTTGCTGTAATGTAAGACAAACAAATAATGACCCTAGGATTTATTGTACTAGTTTTGCTAAGCAGACTGGATCTAGCTGTCTGACCTGGGTCTACACTACTGATCTAGCTATCTGATCTAATCTACACTACTGACCTAGCTGTCTGATCTGGGTTTACACTACTGATCTAGCTGTCTGACCTGGGTCTACTCTACTGATCTAGCTGTCTGATCTAATCTAAACTACTGACCCAGCTGTCTGATCTGGGTCTACACTACTGATCTAGCTGTCTGACCTGGGTCAACACTACTGATCTAGCTGTCTGACCTGGGTCTACACTACTGATCTAGCTGTCTGACCTGGGTCTACACTACTGATCTAGCTGTCTGATCTGGGTCTACACTACTGATCTAGCTGTCTGATCTGGGTCTACACTACTGATCTAGCTGTCTGATCTGGGTCTACACTACTGATCTAGCTGTCTGATCTAATCTAAACTACTGACCCAGCTGTCTGATCTGGGTCTACACTACTGATCTAGCTGTCTGACCTGGGTCTACTCTACTGATCTAGCTGTCTGATCTGGGTCTACACTACTGATCTGCCTGTCTGATCTGGGTCTACACTACTGATCTAGCTGTCTGATCTAATCTAAACTACTGACCCAGCTGTCTGATCTGGGTCTACACTACTGATCTAGCTGTCTGACCTGGGTCTACTCTACTGATCTAGCTGTCTGACCTGGGTCTACACTACTGACCTAGCTGTCTGATCTGGGTCTACTCTACTGACCTAGCTGTCTGACCTGGGTCTACTCTACTGATCTAGCTGTCTGATCTGGGTCTACACTACTGATCTAGCTGTCTGACCTGGGTCTACTCTACTGACCTAGCTGTCTGACCTGGGTCTACACTACTAAACTAGCTGTCTGATCTGGGTCTACACTACTGATCTAGCTGTCTGACCTGGGTCTACACTACTGATCTGGCTGTCTGATCTGGGTCAACACTACTGATCTAGCTGTCTGACCTGGGTCTACACCACTAATCTAGCTGTCTGACCTGGGTCTACACTACTGATCTAGCTGTCTGATCTGGGTCTACACTACTGATCTAGCTGTCTGACCTGGGTCTACTCTACTGACCTAGCTGTCTGACCTGGGTCTACACTACTAAACTAGCTGTCTGATCTGGGTCAACACTACTGATCTAGCTGTCTGACCTGGGTCTACACTACTGATCTAGCTGTCTGACCTGGGTCTACACTACTGATCTGGCTGTCTGATCTGGGTCAACACTACTGATCTAGCTGTCTGACCTGGGTCTACACCACTAATCTAGCTGTCTGACCTGGGTCTACACTACTGATCTAGCTGTCTGACCTGGGTCTACACTACTGATCTAGCTGTCTGACCTGGGTCTACTCTACTGATCTGGCTGTCTGATCTGGGTCTACACTACTGATCTAGCTGTCTGATCTGGGTCTACACCACTAATCTAGCTGTCTGACCTGGGTCTACACTACTGATCTGGCTGTCTGATCTGGGTCTACACTACTGATCTAGCTGTCTGATCTGGGTCTACACTACTGATCTAGCTGTCTGATCTGGGTCTACACCACTAATCTAGCTGTCTGACCTGGGTCTACACTACTGATCTAGCTGTCTGATCTGGGTCTACACTACTGATCTGGCTGTCTGATCTGGGTCTACACTACTGATCTAGCTGTCTGATCTGGGTCTACACTACTGATCTGGCTGTCTGATCTGGGTCTACACTACTGATCTGGCTGTCTGATCTGGGTCTACACTACTGATCTAGCTGTCTGACCTGGGTCTACTCTACTGATCTGGCTGTCTGATCTGGGTCTACACCACTAATCTAGCTGTCTGACCTGGGTCTACACTACTGATCTGGCTGTCTGATCTGGGTCTACACCACTAATCTAGCTGTCTGACCTGGGTCTACACTACTGATCTAGCTGTCTGATCTGGGTCTACACCACTAATCTAGCTGTCTGACCTGGGTCTACACTACTGATCTGGCTGTCTGATCTGGGTCTACACTACTGATCTAGCTGTCTGACCTGGGTCTACTCTACTGATCTGGCTGTCTGATCTGGGTCTACACTACTGATCTAGCTGTCTGATCTGGGTCTACACCACTAATCTAGCTGTCTGACCTGGGTCTACACTACTGATCTAGCTGTCTGACCTGGGTCTACACTACTGATCTAGCTGTCTGATCTGGGTCTACACTACTGATCTAGCTGTCTGATCTGGGTCTACACTACTGATCTAGCTGTCTGACCTGGGTCTACTCTACTGTTCTAGCTGTCTGATCTGGGTCTACACTACTGATCTAGCTGTCTGACCTGGGTCTACTCTACTGATCTATCTGTCTGATCTGGGGCTCCACTACTGATCTTGCTGTCTGATCTGGGTCTACACTACTGATCTGCCTGTCTGACCTGGGTCTACACTACTGATCTAGCTGTCTGAATTGGGTCTACTCTACTGACCTAGCTGTCTGAATTGGGTCTACTCTACTGATCTGCCCGTCTGATCTGGGTCTACACTACTGATCTGGCTGTCTGATCTGGGTCTACACTACTGATCTGGCTGTCTGATCTATGTCTACACTACTGATCTGCCTGTCTGACCTGGGTCTACACTACTGATCTGGCTGTCTGACCTGGGTCTACACTACTGATCTGGCTGTCTGACCTGGGTCTACACTACTGATCTGCCTGTCTGATCTGGGTCTACACTACTGATCTGCCTGTCTGATCTGGGTCTACACTACTGATCTGCCTGTCTGATCTGGTCTACACTACTGATCTGCCTGTCTGATCTGGGTCTACACTACTGATCTGCCTGTCTGATCTGGGTCTACACTACTGATCTGCCTGTCTGATCTGGGTCTACACTACTGACCTAGCTGTCTGACCTGGGTCTACACTTCTGATCTGCCTGTCTGACCTGGGTCTACTCTACTGATCTGGCTGTCTGATCTGGGTCTACACTACTGATCTGGCTGTCTGATCTGGGTCTACTCTACTGATCTAGCTGTCTGATCTGGGTCTACACTACTGATCTGCCTGTCTGATCTGGGTCTACACTACTGACCCAGCTGTCTGATCTGGGTCTACTCTACTGATCTGGCTGTCTGATCTGGGTCTACACTACTGATCTGGCTGTCTGATCTGGGTCTACTCTACTGATCTAGCTGTCTGATCTGGGTCTACACTACTGATCTGCCTGTCTGATCTGGGTCTACACTACTGATCTGCCTGTCTGATCTGGGTCTACACTACTGATCTGCCTGTCTGATCTGGGTCTACACTACTGACCCAGCTGTCTGATCTGGGTCTACACTACTGATCTGCCTGTCTGACCTGGGTCTACTCTACTGATCTGGCTGTCTGATCTGGGTCTACACTACTGATCTGCCTGTCTGATCTGGGTCTACACTACTGATCTAGCTGTCTAAATTGGGTCTACTCTACTGATCTAGCTGTGTGATCTGGGTCTACACTACTGATCTAGCTGTCTGATCTGGGTCTACACTACTGATCTAGCTGTCTAAATTGGGTCTACTCTACTGATCTAGCTGTGTGATCTGGGTCTACACTACTGATCTAGCTGTCTGATCTGGGTCTACAATACTGATCAAGCTGCCTGATCTGGGTCTACTCTTCTGATCTAGCTGTGTGATCTGGGTCTACACTACTGACCTAGCTGTCTGACCTGGGTCTATACTACTGATCTAGCTGTCTGACCTGGGTCTGCACTACTGATCTAGCTGTCTTATCTGGGTCTACACTACTGATCTATCTGTCTGACCTGGGTCTGTACTACTGATCTAGCTGTCTGATCTGGGTCTACACTACTGATCTAGCTGTCTGACCTGGGTCTGCACTATTTGCTGCTAAGTCTATACTCTCTACAAGTATGACGAGGCATATTTTTTATGCATATGTAAGAAAAAGAGTAAGAATCAGACGGAGCTTTCAAAAAATGAAGCATTATAAGAATCCAATATGCAATTAAGTGTGATTACAATTCTTGAAGATATAACTGTACAGCTTAATATATCAAAAACATCAATCTACTATACACTTGAACCAGGATATTTTGACAGGTATTAATGAGTACATGTATCTTGTCATGAATGTCTTTTCAAATACAGACTCAATGAAAATTCAAATTTCAACTGATTATCCACATGAATATCCGCTCTGAGCTATTCAGTCTCACATCAAGCAGTGTAAATAAAAAAGAGCTCCATTTATAGATAATGTCAGCCATTTTCAGGGTTCAGGGTTCAAATCACTGATGTAGAAGAAAGATGTTTCAGAGGAGTGTTGAATGTTAAACCACATTCACCATACATTTTGCTGTGCTGCAGTAACCACTGCCATCTTGAAAAGCTTGTGACCATAGTGAAGATTATACCTGCATAAAATGATGAATCAATGCAAATATGTTCCATGCAATTTTAATGTAATAAAATCAACATAACTTATTGTTAAAATGTAAAGATTCATAAGACTTTATCTTCAGAATAAAATGATACATGAATGATATTTTTAACAAGCTTAATGAAAATAAATAATCTCGATATTATCTTGTTCGTCAAGCCCACTGATGATTTTCTGTTTTGGTGGCGGAGGTCACTGTGTACTTAAAGGCATTTTTTCTCTGACAGGAACATAAAGACAAAACAGGTCCAGGAATGGACTTATCATGTGTGGAAGAAGCTGCTTGGCATTGGTGCCACAGTTATTTGAAAATACAAGTAGCAAAGTACTTGTGGATTTAAATCCTGCATCAAAGGTAGACTTTAATTATTATCACTGAGTCTGTTTTATGCGGACACCTTGCCTTGATAACTGGATGGGTCCAAGGCCTTCTTACAAAAGAAAACATCATGTTAAGACAATAAGCCTAATAAGTAATTGTACCAATTGTCTGTGTAATCTATTTAAAACACACAAAAATCCACAATAAGAATTCCCTTTATGTCATTTGATCTTTCAATATTTTACATATACATTTAACTGATATTTCATTATTATTTTATTTTTATTCATTTATAATCTACAAGTATTTATATCATTAAAAAAAAAACAGAACGCCATTCATCTCCTCCAATAACCTCCACAGACTCAAAAAATCAGCCTGCCCTCTAGACAGCCGAGGATCTGTTAGACCTAAGCCCATCAATATAAATATATATACATTGTTTACCCCTGTCACACTGCATGTTATAGTAACCTTTACATATTCTTAAATCATCTAATGACATCTACATGTATAGATACCTAAACTGTATTGTTCAGACTGCGCAGCAAATGGTGATCAGACAGCTCCCAGCGTTAGAGTTCTATTTCACTGCATTACAAGCAGGCCAAGTGTTACTCCTCCCAATGCACCCTCTATCCCTGTATTCAGGGTGTCATACAACTGCAATATCATGCATGGTTGGGCGGGATACCTCACAGTAAATCAATCTTAATGGAGAATTTATTTATATAAATATGACCCGAAACTCAGTGATATGAACAACATATGAACTGACATACCGCCATAAATATACAGAGATGTAGTCTCCAGCTGTTAAGTCAAAAGCAGAGGTTTTTCAGGGGGATGAAAGATAATGATTTTGTTTTCAGCGGGAGCTTTAGTTTTTATGACAACTTTCAATGTGTTTTTTATAAAAGTATGCATATAAATGTAACAAGTGCATTTTATACCTATATAATTGTTTTGTTAGGACATAAAATATATCAATAATAAAATCTACTGTTTGTAATATTTACTTATAGAAAGCCGCTATAATAAATAATTAAAATCAGAATATAAGATAATTATATACTTTGTGTTCATAGGGTGGAATTAAAGCTTTCACACTATTTTGCACCCAGTTATTAATGTGTCCTCTATGTACATCATTATTTATCATCTTTAGTCTTTTTGTTTTCACAATTACAATAGTTTGTTTTTGTTTACTCCAAGCTTGTTAAACTGGGGACTATATGATCAGGATCATCATACTATTTGCTGCATTTACAAATATGTTCTAGTGTCATTGCATGAAGTTGTTAGCAAGTATAAGCAATAAGTATGGGTTTATTAACAAAATACTCCAGGCTAGGAGCTAAATGTACTTCTGTTGATGATAGATCAACTAGTTCAGATTACTGTTATTTCTTCTGAGCTTCTTAACTTTCACATTGATGCCTAAAACTGCTTTTTTCAAGAAACTCATTATATTGTGAAAATATTAAAGAGCTGTATTTACATACTTTCTGTTGAAGAGAAGACCAAAACTCATTTTTAACCAACACACAATTTACGTACTAGATCGTGATCTCATTTAAAAACTGTGTTCAATAATAGCAAAAAGATGTAACAAACATTTCTGACCATAATCTGACAATAATTTAAAACTTTAATAACGAAAGTTTAAATATAATTGCCGTTCTTAAAATGTGATACACTTCAAACACGAAATTTAAATATATAAACATGAAACATTTTTGACAAACGTCAAATTTTGCAGGCGTTCCTTCTTTCAACCAATTCTACTTTCAAGGTGTCACACAGGTCCGTCTTTTGTCGATAAGTTAACTCATCAATACTTACATAGAATAGACTGAATCCTTGCAGAATTCGTCAAGAAAACGCACCAAAATGTCTTTAAGAATCCTACTTTAAATCCTCACACAAACAAAGAGTTATAATTCCACGCAAAAGATGAATGCAGCAGCACACAAACGATATTCTTTCACAGTTGAAGTGGGTCTATTACTGTTATGCAATCAAAGAATATTGTTGTGTAAACAATAAAATCCAGGATCATTATTGCGCCAGGAGCATTGACGTTCCTGCTACCGCCGCTAGCATGAAACTCAATGAAGGGTACAGCACGCGTCCCTCGATACTGGATGGCGAGTATTGACTGTGTGATTAAAGTTGGGGCAGCCATTTTCAGATTGGCGAGTAAAAGTCGCTAGTATGCATTTCAAAAAGTTTGCTGCTGTGTTGTGTAACTTTAAGGATGCTAAGCGAGAGTTTTCGAGCTTATGCAAATAATGTAGATCCAGACCAGGCAGATCCTCATGCAAGACGTCTGATCAGGATCTAATTGCTGCCATTCTTGCCCGCCATTATTTACTTTATTGTAAATACAAACACTCCAAAATAAATAATAACCAGCTATACAAATCCGCTTTCACTTCCAAAAGTGTTCAACCCTCGCGTTTACCACCAAACCTCTCTATAAAAATGAGCATCATTTAAACCTTTTCAAGTACAAACAACATCAATACAATTACCACTTCTATCATACACCTTTCAAAAATTGTTACAGTTACCAACACCACTAACGTCACCAGTTGTGTGATGGCGGTAGCTCAATTTATGGCCGGATGTGGTAGCGCAATCGTAGGGTGTCGGTTTCAACCCCAATCCGAAACATAGGATGACATTAAAAAGATATTAGTATAGTTCTTTTACTGACGCTCATGCAAATATAAGGGCAGTTCCAAGACTGGTCGGCCCGATGTCATTATAATGTGACAGGGTGCGGCATTACGTCAAGTGTTTTCGGCATTGTTTCAGTGATTGTAGAATTCATTTACTTTAATAGAACACAGTCTGGATAATTAAAAGTCGGTTTAACGACATACCTGACAAACAATTTATGACTGGGTGAGACGTGAATAGCTACACGGACATCAATCGTTATTGCACCCATTATTTTCAGTTATTAACTTAAAACGATGTTATTGTCTAATCAATGCAGTCGCAAGAGAGAACAATACATCAACAAACTGTCACTGCAAGCCTTATGAAACAGCTACTAAAAGATAGACTGACCGTATAATATCTGTCATTCAATTTTATAATCAAGTCATTATTTTGGTAAAGCTATTAAAAAAAAAAACATTACAAATACAACAACTCGTTATTTTTGTACATACGGACAGCACACATGCAACGTTTTCATAAACATGAAGCAAAAAAAGTACAATCACTGGCGATTTAAACAGGGAGTCAGTCATAACTACGATCCCAACGTAACACAACGGTGGTATACTACGATACTCGACCGGGCGGGGAAGGAAGCGGAAGAAACTCGCGGGGTAAAAAAACACTTTACTACGTTGATACTACGACAGAGGAGCTTGTTGCATGTAGTGTTTATTTTTGCTACAGAAGGCAGGTATCCTAGATTAGGCAGCTTGTCTATCCGGATTATCGCTCCTGTATCAGAGTGAGAGATTCATATCACTAGCTTACATCTCACTGGGATGCAGCACTGTAAAACATTCAAGTTGGGACCCCTTCAAGTCCTAATTTATTTTATCAGATAAGCCATCACAAATGTTCCCGCAAGGAGTTTTTGAACGGGTTCTCGCGGGAGCTGTTTTGTCGTTACGTTTAGGTAACGTCAAAAATTAGGCATAGCCTACGCTTAGAGTGAAAGCGTTAGAAAGAGAAGCAAATATTTCACGGGTAAATAATTTTTCTACATAAATTTATTGCTTTCATAGAAATTGGAAAAAGAGAAATGAATGTTTCAAGAAAAGACCAGTAGCTACTTTGTAACGTCCCATCCAAAGCATGTACAGTTAAAAAGTTTTTGTAAAAAATATAGACATTTTAAAAGCGTAAGATTACAACTTCCCTTGAGGTATAGAGGTATAAGATATAGACAACAATGTAAAAGGTTTTTGTTTTATTTGTCATTGCATATTGGAAATATGATTCTTGGCTTCTTGAACAGTGACTTTCGAAAGAAAATCTAAACTATTATTATATATTGTAAAGGCCACGTTGGTAGATATATAGTTTATGCACTTCAACTCGACCTCATTGCTGGGTTAACCCTCAAGCTCGCGGTAGCGTATGGATGGGTGACCGCTGGCGAGCGCCTGTCCGCGTTACAATAGTGCATTGTACTCCATCTGCAAGCACAAAACCCCAGTAACATAAGTCTATATATTGCTTATAAAAAGTGATTGGGCTGACAATATATCTCACATGACATCACAAACTAACAAAATCCTCGACCCGATATTTTGAATCACGTGATGGGTTGGGTGTACCGTATAACTCCCAGTGGGTGGGGTACCAGCCCATGAAACAACCAGGACGCGCATGTTTATCTATCTACAGTAGACCCCAAACCTGAACACTGGGGAAATATTACCTCCGAACAAGCACAGGGAGATGGCTTGCTTGAGATAAGAGATGACGAATGATAATTTAATTGGTGAACTAAATTATACCTGGTCTGAAGATTCGATTTAGAGTTAAAACTTTAAGAAGGTCCGGAAATTTGAATATACACCAAGATTGTTTACAAGAAAATCTTAAGTGAATAAAATTTTATGACAATGGAAAGAAAACATCACTGATATGTGAGTAAAACCTTTCTTGTTTATCACGATCTACACGCAAGCGTGTTATTACGTCTTACTAAACAGCCACAATTGTAATATTTAAATACTTTATAGCAATCATTGTTCCTTTCCACAAGTAGAAATACACCACACAGTTCAAGATGAGTCAAGGAAAACTGTTAAATAAAGGAATACATCATACATCTGTTTAAACCAACATTGTTATGATCTCAGGAAGAAAAATGATTGGCATTAGAAAACTCCTGTAGAACTCTTCCACCCACACTCTCTCTAACAATCAATGATCACCACCAACACACCCTATAACAATCAATGATCCTCACCTACACCCCCTATAACAATCAATGATCACCACCCATACCTCCTATAACAATCAATGATCACCACCCATACCCCCTATAACAATCAATGATCCTCACCTACACCCCCTATAACAATCAATGATCACCACCCATACCCCCTATAACAATCAATGATCACCACCCACACACCCTATAACAATCAATGATCACCACCCACACCCCCTATAACAATCAATGATCACCACCCACATCCCCTATAACAATCAATGATCACCACCCACACCCCCTATAACAATCAATGATCACCACCCATACCCCCTATAACAATCAATGATCAGCGATGGAGGAGTCTTAAAGTTGCTTTCATTCTCATTATTTTTCTTTTTAATAATTTTATGCCAACGACGCTTTTCTAGGACCTGCAACTTCCCCAAACCGAACCAACGCTTTAACCTAATCACCAGAAGTACAGTTCAGTGTAATGGATACTTCACACCACAAACGACCGGTATGCAAAACTCGATCAGATTATAATGAGTTGGAAGATAACCTATCAAAACCCATTTTCCGCCTCCCTCCAGCGGGAAAAGAAGTACTGGAATCCTGTATCCCGAAATGCCCCGCCAATTGAGCTTATCAGTCACCACTGACTTCGTGTCAGATAAGACTGACGGTAGGCCATTACCATTTCAATAACCCAAAGCCTTTTGTTCTGTCCCCGTGTGACCTTTGTTGTGGGAGATCTCCGATTATTAATGGGATTGGTTCGTGTATTAATCGAATTAAAAGCACATGAAAAGATGTAATTTGCATTTTTGTGTGCAATCGTGTTATAATTCTAAAACATAGTATACGTTATCTGTGTGGTGAGCGTACAGTGCATACAAATTGTCGGCAACTGTATTATTTTGAAGAAAAGAAAAGAAAAACTTGAAGAAAAAATATAACACACATGCTTAAAAACAACAACACGATTACATCATCTAACTCGTACAAACCTCTCAATTGAGACTAGACAAAACAGAACTCGTCTTTATTAAAAAGCGATTTAGTTGATTTAAGAAGGAGCTGACGATATACAGATCAAAGTGCCATTTTCATGCCAGTGGCTGACCTGTTAGTTTGTATTTAATGATATGCTCATCTCCACATCTCAAGACCTGAACAAAGCAGCTGCAAGAATCGTCCAAGAGTCAGTCTCCCTGACATCGCCAAGAGTGGCGGTAAAGAACATAACACTAACAAAATATATTCAAAAAAATAAAAAGAAAGACAAGACATCTATCGTGTCTCTGTGTAATTTAACCCCAGTACCCGAATCTAAAGTGCCATGGAACAGTTTTATCTTATCTGGACGCATGTGTGTTTCGACCTAAAGTGGCCAAGACGGATGCTGGTCTGTGTTATCAGCGCATCCACAGTTAGCAGGGAGTTACTCGGGAGCCAGCCGAACTCAGCCAAGGGCCTCTGATCAGCTTACAGGTGGCGCTACCGGTAGAAAAAATGAATGCAGGATGGTGGCGTCGGTATGCCATTGGTACTACATTTATTTACATATTTTCGATAGCCTTTTAAGGTGCTCAGTGAGCCGTTAAAGAAGAAAACAATGGTGATATTGACATGGATATAAATGACTTAATGCAATTCCGAAATAACATAATAACATTTTTTTTATAAAAAAAAGAATAAATAGTGTGCATAAATATTTACAGAAACATGTTACACGTATGCAATACCTGCATAATTTTACCCGTGGTCATAGCCTGTTGCACCGACGTTTGACCAGATCCAGCGCATTGTACATTGTACACTCTATGTAATTAGTACAAATAACCTGTCTCCAGTATCTTAATCTGGCCTTTGCAAGTGGTTAGGTGGAATGTGCTGCAATCCTTTTTATAAATCTATTCTGACTTACTTTAATAATAAAAATGCGAACATAGAAAGTGTGACTTCTGGCTTCAGTCTTGGAGCTGTTTTTAACATCAGATTATTTATTATGAATTCAATATGTTTATCTTGTCTTCCCCAATGTTCCACCGTATGGTCCTAGTGGAAGACTGCGTCAAACTTATGAGTTTTGTACAACAGGTAGAAATTTTCTCGCTTGAAAGATGTATTGAAGATAAATACGACAGCTGTCCTTATACTCATAAAACATATTGTCTGAAACAAGATTGATGAAAGCAGTAAGGTGATTAATGCTTGCTGCACTCTCAGTACCTTTAGGAATAAATTCTCTAACAGGGATAAAGACCGGTTCTTGTGTGTCGTACATTCCTTTAAATCTGTTGAGTATTTGACTTATCGCTTGTCCAAAGAGAGATTTACGAGCTTAACATTATTATCTGTTGTGTACAGTTAGAGCGAAGTCAGAGAAGGTTGTCGTTTGGAGATGTTTACTTGGGCGCATAAGACATATGTTCAGGAGTGTTCCGTTCACCATGAATATTAGAAAATGTGTTTTGTCTCTAACGAAGAATTTTGTCAAGTTTATGTTCACATGTATATTGGAACTTTTGCAATCAGAGTTCGCATTTTGAAGACAGCATGTTTTATTTGAATTTAATGTACAAATTGTTTTGTCACGATAGTTTAAGAGCAATAAAGATTTTACCGCAAAATCGGAATGTTTAAAATCGGAAAGTTCTCTGTTTTATACACAACAGTTACAAAGCAACAAAATAATTAGAAACTTCACATGTTGTGGGACTAGCATTTTGGATTCATAGACATTAGCCTTATACACGGTACACTTTTTATACAGGAATAGATTTTTCTCATTGACATCGGAGTCTCTTATCAGATTATGTTGTTTTCTAGGAGGCTAAGGTGTTTACAAATAAGTTCGTCACTGATCGTTGACACAACAATGGAAAAAATAATAATAAAGAATAAAAACAACAAATTCTTTTTCACTGAAAATATTGCTAAATTTGGTATGTATCTTACACCTTGCCCACAAAATATGTTAAAAATATTTAAAGAGAAATACACAAAACAGAAGATAATCTTTAAAAGACGAGGCAAAGAAGAATTGTGCTTCGGGAAACGTATGTTTCCTACGACACACTTCATTGTTCCCAAACAGTTGTAAGAATTTTATCTTTATTAATTAATAATATAGTTGTTGAAAACTTTTTTATTATGTCTTAAAATAAAAATGTTAAAAACAATGTGTTTAATAAATTAATTCCCTTAAAATGATAACGAAACTGTCACCACATAGTATATTTTAAAGTTGTAATGATTCATACCATGATAATTAAAGTATCAATATGCCATAAAAGATCAATTAAGCTCCCTAGTTATTCATGTTACTGCTTATGACTTTGTAACAATGACATTAAGTCACCGTTTCATCGGGGGATCTGCTTCTTTGTAATATGATTAATTCACATGGCAGGTGTGTTATATGTAAATCTATATATTTTTGAGGGTATTGATGTAACTTTCTCGCTTATTGTTTTGCCAGAAAATAAAGATATCAGTTGGCAAATTTTTATGGCACCTGTGAACTATGATAAAGGACTATCACTACAATGTATCACAGAAGGCTTACTGGCATGGTGTTTAATGTTTATATTCCTCAGATAACTAGTCCATTTTACAAGAATTCGTATGCTTATATTTCATAAATTATTGATGTAAACAATAGATATTATGTATGGTTCATGTTTATTGGTCACTGGGCAGGTTATCTTTACCGTTTTTCTTATTCCCCGACTACATGACTACACATGACCATCCTACCACTATCACAACCAGACGTTTAATCATCACCAATTAATATTTATATTCGCGCGTTCCCTGCCCCTGCAATTCATTTATGTCACAAAAATTAAAGGGGTTGTTAAGAAAGACCAACAATCGTGTAGTGATTGATACTGTCTGGCACCGATATTGGTGCCAGACGAATTTATTTAAATTTATCGTTATTTGAAAGAAGAGCATGAAAAACGAACAAAAATGGAGTGAACTTCTCTGATTTCCTTTGTTTCCTTGCGCTTTCAGCACGAGGCTGACAAAATGCGTTGTACAGAAGGATACACTGCACTAAATATATAAAGGAAACGCTCCACCAAAACTATCCTTCCACCATATTTATTTATTTATTTGGGTTTTACGGCACACCGACACTTTCCACCATAAGTAATAAGTAATGGGCGCAAACATAAATTACTTTATATTATCATATAAAGTATTGTTTTCTCCAATTTGTCAAATTTAGAAGGGCGGAACTAACGTAAATGTTTTACACCATGAGATAACTAAGGGACACATAATGTTAAACTTTAAACCATACGACAACATAAAAACTAAGCATACATTAATTACGTAACACATACTGCGTCTGATGTTTGGCAAATTATATTATCCCAGCCCTATAAACTTCAAGACTTAGGCCAAATACATGTTTGATTAATGGCAATAAAATAGGTTAAGCCTGAATTCCCGGTTTGTATCAGTTTTAAATCTTGCCCTAGAAGATGCAATCTTGAGATTTTATTCTCCTCTCGTCTACATCTCCCCCTTGTATCAACTGTCGTGCTATCAGACTAATGACGAGGTCAGACATGCACGTGCGCGCGACATTGAGTCAAGCACACAAGCGTTTTTATGGTTTCACGGTTCTCTGTTAACATTATTTCACGAAAAATTTAATATGTCTGCACTATAACGTAATTATATGGTGATTTTCATAACAATATGATGGTGAGGACATGAAATGCGTCCGGGGTAATAACGAGAGGACGTATTCTCCGTATTCTCCTCATTCTTATTCTTCTTATTATTCTCTTTCTCCTTATTCTCATCCTTCTCCTTCCTCTAAGTCTCCTCCTTCACCTTATTCTCCTCAATCTCCATATTCTCCTTACTATCCTCCTTTTCCTACCCCATTATCGTCGTTCTCTTTCTCCTCGTCTTTATCCCCCATCCACGTCTTTCCCTACTTCCGCCTTATTCCCCCTACTCACTACTTTCCTCATCTCCATCATTTTCATTCTTTTAATTATCGTTATTGTTCTCCTAAATATCCACTTTCACTATCACCTTCTCCTCCTCCTCCTCCTCGACCTTTTTGTTATACGCTTCCCTGCCCTCCTTTCTGTTCATTAAAATTGAGAAACACATATTTTATTATAAGTTATAATAAACCAGAGAAACAACTTAAGCACTAATCTGACTGACAATATCAAAGCTACAAACACGTAAATTAAACAATATCCGTGTGCTTCCTGTTGTTCTGTTTGTGGTGTGTATATCTCTTTCTGAGCCCTATAAACGTCAAGAAGAAATCAAATACTCGTATGATGGAAGGCTATAAAACACGATGTCAGAAATCTCGGTTTGCAAACGTTACAAAAGTCTGCAAGAAGATGAAATCAGGTGTTTTTTTCACATCTCCCTACAAAAAAAACGCCTTGCATTTGTTACCTACCGCACTATTACGTCGACAAGTACTCTTGCACGCACATGCACGTGCATCGCCCATCATTTATAATCTACTTCACTCACTTCGGGCAAGCACTCTTGCATGCACGTGCATCGCCCTTCATTTATTACCTACCGCACTACCGCACTGTCACGTCAGGCAAGCAATCTTACATGCACATGCATCGCCCTTCATTTATTTTCTTCCTCACTACCGCACTGTCACGTCGGGCAAGCAAACTTGCATGCATGTGCATCGCCCTTCATTTATTTTCTTCCTCCCTACCGCACTGTCACGTCGGGCAAGCAATCTTGCATGCACATGCATCGCCCTTCATTTATTACCTACCGCACTACCGTACTAACACGTCCAGCAAGCAATCTTGCATGCACATGCATCGCCCTTCATTTATTACCTACCGCACTACCGTACTACCACGTCCAGCAAGCAATCTTGCTTGCACATGCATCGCCCTTCATTTATTACCTACCGCACTACCGCACTAACACGTCCAGCAAGCAATCTTGCATGCACATGCATCGCCCTTCATTTATTACCTACCGCACTACCGTACTAACACGTCCAGCAAGCAATCTTGCATGCACATGCATCGCCCTTCATTTATTACATACCGCACTACCGTACTAACACGTCCAGCAAGCAATCTTGCATGCACATGCATCGCCCTTCATTTATTACCTACCGCACTACCGTACTACCACGTCCATCAAGCAATCTTGCATGCACATGCATCGCCCTTCATTTATTACCTACCGCACTACCGCACTGTCACGACGGGCAAGCAATCTTGCATGCACATGCATCGCCCTTCATTTATTACCTACCGCACTACCGTACTACCACGTCCAGCAAGCAATCTTGCATGCACATGCACCTGAATCGCTCATCATGTATTACCTACCGCATTATCACGGCGGGTAAGCAGTACTAAGCAGCATCGCATGCATATGCACATGCATGCGACGTCAAGTCAGGCTCTCAAGCATTTAGTGTTGACAACTGCTTTCCAGATCGCGAAACATTTCATGAGTTGTCGTAACATTTATTAATGTATACATACAAACATATACCCTTTCACAAACTATACAAATCAGCCCACACATGCTTAATACACACACAGTCGCCCCCACGAAAACAACAACAGCAGCAACAACGAAAACAACAACAACAAACACAACAACAACAGCAACAACAACAACAAACATGTATGCCAAGATAAATAGTCCCTAACTATTACGTAAAACTTTAAGATGTAATAAATACAACTAGCTATTATCGGAGAACTTCAGTTGTTATGCATTTGGGTTAAGCACGTGTTGTTTTATCTTGATATGTTGTCAGTATTTAATGCTCCCTTTAACATTTTTATCATTTCTTTAATCAATGATAACGGTTTGTTGCGTAATAAAGTATAAGTGCAGAATAAAGTTGATATTACATTACTACGTTTTATCTTTTTTTACATCGCCATCGTACATTAAGATATGAGAAAAGCGGTATATGGAACAGACCTAATCTAAACTGGTACATTTGCTACATACTCATGCATTACTCTAGTTTTAATAAATGTCCTCCTTGTACAATACGCGGCATACACAAGTTTCTGAAGTAGAGTCACATATAAGATAGATTTATGCGAATATAGCAATCTAAAAAGAATTCATGTTTATTATGCGTGTAGACAGTATGCACTATAATGTAAGGATCTGCAAAGAAAATGAAAGCAAACATACTTCAGTGGATCAATGGGGTTTCCCGGAAGGGAACAGAATCATTTGTCAGGGATAAAGGAGATATAGTTTGCGGGCTATTTTGCGTAATCTGGTAATTCGCAACATCATGAACACTAAATCTGGTCCCCGGGGAGACTGATAGCAAATACATGTAACCTGTATTATTTTTTTATAAGAAAAAATAATTTCTTAAAACCATAATTACCCCGGAAAAGGTGTTATTTGCGGGGGGGGGGGGGGGGGGGGGGGGGGCAAAAGACACAAAAACAACAGCAAATACAAAACAAAAACATCAAAACAAAGTAAGTGACACAGAAGGAAGACAAGACTACTTTTCAGTGGACGCGAAATTAATCCAG
Organism: Sinonovacula constricta; assembly: GCA_007844125.1. Lineage (NCBI taxonomy): Eukaryota > Metazoa > Mollusca > Bivalvia > Cardiida > Solecurtidae > Sinonovacula > Sinonovacula constricta. The sequence goes on along the minus strand of CM017555.1, from coordinate 11,574,771 downwards.
ATGAAATGATAACCGCCGATTAAACTTTTCAAAATCATAACATGAGCGACGTTTAAAATTCTATGGCAACACTGCACCTATCGCTATGTATATTACAATTACATAAAACACGCATGTTACAAGGCTGAGTGACACAGTCAGTAGAACACTGGGTTGTCACTCAAAATGTTCGGGATTTGAATACTCTTTTTATGTTATACTTATATATATAATTTATCCAGTGTGCAAGGCATTACATTTTAATGAACTGTTAAACATTTTCGGAACTTGATATGCGCCGTGCGATGAATATCAAACATATCTGACCTCTAGTACTGTCTCCGATGTTTGATAATATTTCAATAAATACCAGGTAAATACAACGCAGTCAGTTATGTGTTTGGTCAATATTCTGTTTATCTTAAACCCTTCCCTTTCCTGCGCTTTTTAATATTCTTCTTCGCACACATAGTTTTTATATTTTGCAAGAACCTGAAACATTTTCCTTAAAATAAGATGTGATTTTGTATTTATAATGCACTTGTGTTTAATTTTATTCATTAATGATACAGATATATAATATGATTATTTAATACATTTCCCTGAAATATAAATAAATATGATTCGTACTTTTGTTTTTTTTTAAAGTAAAAACAACAACAAGCAACGCACAAATAATAAGTTAAGCTCATTTTCGTTTGTTTTCCTTTGACTTAGTGATAATGAACTTATGTCACCGTTTTATCAGGAGATGTATTCTCTTGTTAAAATCACCGCAATAATATTGCATAATGCAATTAGCTCATTTTAAGTCCAAACAGATGACGATATTTCTTTTATAGTTTTGTGCAAATTTATGAAGCAAACTTATATCTGAGCGGACAATTTATCTAAATTTTCTGGTATTTTCCCGTGATGGATTATCTTGGCAGGTGTTTTATATATTAATCATATCATTTTAAGGTTATGGATGTAATTTCGTAAGGGAATGTTTAGCCAGAATATATTGATATAATTTGGCAAAGGCATTTTCATGAAACATGTGACCATTCAGCAGAAGTGTCGCTACATTCGTTAATGGCAGACACTAGCTCTCTTCATATTATAAGCATATGTTTTTAATAAATAAAATTAATTTTCAAAGCAGGGTCGATATCTATTGATAAATCGGCAAGTTATCCTTACCGTGGTCCTCTTTTCCAACTCCGTTACAATCCTTTACATTCTCCTCCTTCTTAATCTTCTCCATATCTTCGTACTTCTCTTCACCATTCCCTTCCCTTCTCTTTCGTCTTCTCAATCGTCTTCTCAACAATCTCCTTCTGTCCTCGTCCTTCTAATGGAAATGATACTCCCCTCTTGTCTAGGTACCATGTGGACATTATTTTTCAATTACGTCACTAACGACGTCATAACTTATCAAAGAAAACGCCAGTCTTGGGCATTTTTTTAGCCAAGTCGGTCCATTCTGCAGACAGACCGTTCCAAGGCGGTAACTGTTGGGTTTGCTCTGTTTGTTTAATGACTCATCACAGATTTGTTCTTACTTCTACAATTGGCTTGCACATGTACTACACCCTTGTCCTGTGCCTTTTCAATCTTTGGTATATGTTGCAATGCTCATAGGACTTTGTTAGATTTCCGTATTTCTCATTTCACACACCATTCTCATCCTATTTCTCATTGTCCTCAGTCCCCTCCTCCTTCTTTTATTCACCTTCTCCTCATTTTCTCATTCGCAATCTCCTTGTCTTTTTTTACATTCTCCTCCTCGTTCTCTTCTTCTTCTTTCACATTGCCATCGGTCTCTCCCTCCCCGTTTACCTTCTCCTTATTCTCATCCTTCTCATTCTCGTACACCATAATCGTCGTCCTCTTTCTCCTCGTCTTTTTTCTTTCCCTCCAACTTTATTCCCTTTTATTTTCTTCCTCATTTCATCTCATTTCTACTCGTCTTTATTCTTTTTCTCTTCCTCACGACCCTCATCCTTCTCTCCCCCATTTTCATTCTCTCAATTATCGTTATTTCCTCCTTCACATCCACTTTCTCTATCATCTTCTCCTCCTCCTCCTCCTCATCGACCCTTTTGTCATACGCCATCATCAATTATCACCAATATGTATATCTTTCTACTTGTTGTAACTGAGAAACACATAGTTTACTTAGCTATTATAAACGAGAGAAATATATTAAGCACCAATCTACCTGACAATATCAAAGCTACAAACACGTGAATTTAACATTACCCGCGTGCTTCCTGATGTTCTGTTTATGGTGTATATATTACTTTCTGAGCCATATAAACGTCAAGAAGAAATCAAATACTCGTATGATGGATGGCTATAAAACACGATGTCAGAAATCTCGGTTTGCAGTTTGCAAAAAGTCTGCAAGAAGATAAAATCACATTTTATTCTAACCTCTTTACCAAATATGACCCAGCATTTATTACCTACCGCCATATCACGTCGGGCTAGTACTCTTGCATGCACGTGCATACGACTTTAAGTCAGGCTTTTAAGCATTTTAATGTTGACGCGATTTCTTGTTAACTGATTTCCTGATCGCGAAACATTTCCCAAATTGTCATAACAGATATTTATAATTGTATACATACAGGCACATACTCCTTCATAAACGATATAAAGCATACTAGTATTATATACTTCATTGCCCTATCTTATGACAGTATTTCTAAATTCGCCGACTTTTTATTCCATTCTCTAATTTTGCAGCGAATATGTTGACTTTTCGAGCAAGCATGAAATTAGTGATTCTGCGAAAAAGTAACAAAATAACACCACACACACACACACACGCACGCACGCACGCACGCACGCACACACGCACATACACCTAACACATATAAGACATGCGACAAAAAGTGGCAAAAACTGTATGTTCCTGTATGAAGGTGTGTAAGAATGTCAGGGGACTTCATGTTCATACGGTGCGATCGAAGAGCTACTCCGTTGTTTCCCAAAAGCAAAGCACGGAAGTTACTACTGGTGAGAAGGAACAGGTGGCCAGTGAAGACACGACCTACAGTACTGGGGACATCCTAGTCGATGAATCATAACAGCACAGCATTTCGATCTCAAGTGAAAACTCGGCAATCCAAAGAAGGCACACAGCCCTCAAAGCAAAGACAGGGTCAAACGGCCCCGATCGAGTGAAGAGAGGCAGTGGCGAGAGTTTGATGATGATTTGAACAAGATATTAGCTGCGATCCTTCAAGAATAAGCAGCAAAAAGGTAATATCGCTGGCTGAAGTGGCATACAATCTTGGCAAAGAACGGTGTGTGGTGCAAGAGGTGAAGTCAAACGAAGTCAATATTCAAGAAAATTGGCGCGAGATGGAATCAAGAATACCCGAAAGAAGCTGAACTGCTTGAAGAGAAAAGCCTCAGAGAAGAAGAAATTCGGACTTCATCAGTTCATCTTCATCAGGATGAGGAAGGGGGGGGGGGGGAGGGGGGGCGAGGGGGTGAACAAAGTCTAACAAGAGGGCACTGTTTGTAAAAGACCGTTTTAAGTTCACCAACACTTCTCAGTGATGAGAGGTCTGGTAGACTGGAGAGTACACTAGAAGAAACCTAAGAGTTCCTTGACAAAACTCACAGTGATCAAGCAAGAAATGTTGCGCATTGGCAGTGTCCAACGATAGAAGAGGCTCCACAGCCAGATGTTCCTTGTGTTCTGCGAGAACATTCATGGAAGGAAATTTAGGAAACAATATTTGTATAAACATTCAGTAGGACATAGACTTCAAAAGTTGATCTCAAACAAACTCCAGTTCAAACTGTCAACCGTCAACGAGAGGTGCGATTTTACGCGTCTTGCAATGAAAATAGAGAATAAATTGCCAATTGTATGAGTACAATCTTACTGAACCTGCGACTTGCAGCACCTGTGACGGCAACACCGATTGGATCTGTCCATTGTAATAGATTAATAGATAGTTCAGACAGTACACATGCTAAACCAGACCAGATAATAATGGGTTGGAAGACAATCTATCAGAAATCTATTTTCCATCTCCCTTCCTTAAGAAAATGGGTAGCGAAATCCTGGGATCGGTATCCCGAAATGCCCCACCAATCGGACTTTTTCAATCACCGCTGACTTCTTGTTTCTCGGCGTAAACAATGACTGCAGGTCATTACTTATTCAAACTAAGAAGTCGGAATTTTGTCTTTTACATGTAAACTTGTTGTCACAGACTTCAGATTATCAAGAATCTGAACGTAGGCTTCAGATTAAATGTATTTATAGATACAAGAAAATATCAAAATCGTTAAGCTTAAAGGTGATTGCTAGGACATGTTTCTCAAACATCTTATATACACCTGCCTGGTGTACTTTCACTACACACAGTCAAAACCCAATCAAGGTATCTTTAAAAATTGAAGCAATTATCATAATATTGTAATTAAAAATAAAATGTAACAAAATCACAGGCTAATCGAATAAACGTGTTAATGATGATCATACCATCAGAAGACATCATTATTTAAAAGATTTCCAAGATATATGTAGAATTATGTTGAACTGTCTCAAATATGACTAAAGTGACTAAAGAATAAAGCCAAAATAGCGCACTTTCAATATCGTCGTGAAATTTACGCTCGTTTTTTGGTTTATATTAGGAACTTTTGACCATAATATTGCGTGCAGTTAAAACAGACAACAATAAAAAACAACAAGCCGCAAGGTATGGGCAAGTTGAATTCAACGTGTGTGAGTCATTTTCGTTGGTCAACTTTTTTCATGTCCACTGAATGTCAACTCTGTGTTCTGAGCTAAGCTATAAGAGTGCCGTTGCTAGGCTGATCTACTCAGTATCAATTGACCGGATCAATGATTAAGAATCTAGTAACAAAGACATATTTGAAAAGTTATGGTTTTCATTTGAAAGTTTTCAGTATACTTTAAATATAAAATAGATTTATAACGTATATTCCTGAGACCATGTAATGATTTAAAACAAGATAAAAAGCAAAACGCAAGACTAGATGATACATAAAAAGTTGCCAAAATAATTATAAGTAACTATAAAACTAAAGTGTACATGCAGCAATTGCACATATACAGCAGCCTCGTACCACTAATAATTATTGTTTAAATGGTATTTTTATGGAACATAGTATGTTTTTCTTTCTTTCTCTGTTTTTTTTTATTTTTAAATTCCAAAGATGTTTTGTATAGAAGCATTATATCTGGATTACGTATACAAAAATGTTTATTATTTCCCAAGCGTAACCTACTTCACACATTTAAAGTCAAATGGATGCAATCAAACTGAATAGAACGTAAAAACAGAACGATCTGGTATGTCCTTAATCCAAAGGGAACTAATTTTGTAAGAAAGCTAGTTGCTACGTAAGTAGTAGGTCTATAATGACACAGAAAACTGACATTAAGAATTTAACGTAACGATGCTGTCAACTGAAAGGAAGTATTTCATTCAATATAGGACCGAAATACAAAATAATAATAATCAATCCGACTTATTACGAATAAACAATATTTTAATATTATCCAAGATGGATACTGTTATTTAGTAAGTATATATGTAGGGAAGTAATGATTAGTCTGAACATATTTTGTTTTTTGCAAAATGTTCATGAAATAAAAGTCTTGGACAAGAGACGAAATAGTTAATTTGAACCCAGAACCCTCCGATACCGAGTCCATAATCTTCACCTTTTCACCAACAACACTTCAACCAAGTTATAAATGTTTTTATCGTGAGTTTCAAACGTTTCTTAAAGATCATCTAAATCGTTAATAAAATATTTTTGAAATCTTGTCATAACGGGTCTAGGGTTTGAATTCGGAACCATGCGATCCCGAGATCATAACCTTAACCGCTTGACTAGGAACACTTCAAGCAGGGTATAAATGCTTTCTTGGTGTGGTGCACGTTTCTCTTATGCAAGTGAATTAAGCATCCGAATCTTGAATTAGGTCCTTTTGAAAACGTGTCGTGACAGGGCTAGGGTTTGAATTTGAAACCCTCCGATCTAGAGTTCAAAAACAAGCATTCCTGCACGCTATCAGTACTGATGCTATTTTTGATTTGCGAGGACCTTACAAAAATCGTTTATATATATTGTATCCTTAGCTGTTGCATAAACAATGAACCTAAGGTCAGATTTTACCGTGCATACTCAACGGACCGTTTAGAACAAGTTATTTCTGGCTACGGACTGTTTTGTTGCTAATTAGATACTCTTAATTTGTTAACTTGTAGTCCGACCATCGAAGGACGAATCGAAGAGAATTCCAATTTACGTTTGTAGGTAAGGGCGTACAAAATACAAATTTACAAATCCGTTAAAGGTTTGTAAACTTTATTAACAAACAGAAATATACCAAAATCAAGATATGAAGAAAGCTCAACAAGAACCGCCTTGAAACGGCCAGACGGTAAGTGTATTGAGCTTACAGAACACTGACCTCGACTCTCTGAGGCTTAACAAATTCAATTAAATATATACATCAATTTAAAACAAAAGTCCAAATCTACACAGCACCAAGTAATGACGTCATATAAACAGCAACATTAAGTCATTTGAAAAAATAATACCCACTCTCCATTCTATAGAATGGGTCAGTACATCAGTATTAATGTTATTAGAAAAAAACGCTAAATAATTGACTGTTCTAAATATTCTTGGATCAGAGATAAAACACCAGAGGAGTACTGTAACGTGTTGTCTCTAACAACAACCTAGTCTTCATAAATTCTTTAGTCTAGTGTATCTATTGGTTCACGTTGTGCGCCTAGTGCGCTGTGAGTGGTGTATGTCTCCCATGTTCAGCCTCCTGCTCTGGATAGTTGCAAGGACAAAAGGAAGCCGAGTACCAGTCTTCCTTCCAGAATACAAGCATGAGCTATGGGCGCGGTTACCCGGACAAAAGCATTGAAGAGAATTGATGTCGAACGTGCTGGACAAGAGTGACGTTTTTGAAAACCCACAACAACACACCTTGCAAACGAACTGCTATGACTAGATCCGGTGCAATATTATGTGTGCAATGCGACAACCATAGTCAATTTTTCTAGGCTCATTTAACCACAGCGCGAGGCATTGTTTGTTTGCAACTTGCATTTTCGTGTTAACATTTTTGTAAAATAGAAGTAAGTTAGCTTCATATCATTAGTTTCATCGTAATGGGTTCTCATGATATTTGTCTTGTTATTGACACCGACAGCTAACAACCACATCTTCTCAAATGATGTTTTTTCTAGAAGGCTGAAATGTTGACAAATCTGTTCATCACTTCTTCTCGCCGACACTGACGCTACAATAATAGAAAAGGTAATGAAAAAATAGCAAACTGGAGCTCCGTTATTCTTTACCGAATTGCATGAGGCTATAAAAATTAGTTGTTTGATTAATGCCTAAGTCACGAACGGAACCGATGCTGTCCAATTTAAATGAACAGTAAAGCATCAGTGATTTTTAGAATATGACTGGCGCTGTGCTATTAATATATGTTTTTATCGTGTGGTTATGAATCAACAATCGCCGGGGAGATTTTGCTGACTGAAATAGGGAATTAGCAGTATAAGGCACTGTGCCCGAAAGGTATTCAGTCGGACAGTCGCCGCGCAGGAAATGGGTGACTACAGTGCGAAAATCGTAATGATTACAACAAATGTGATTGAACGCGGTATAACATGAATGCAAGCCGGTTCGCAACCGCCTGGCAGAACAGGGTCCGCCCTGTACTAGTACCGGCACGGCCCGATACCATGACGGAAAATGTACATCTAGTGGGGATATTTGGGCTCTAGCAAGGCGTCCGCACGGTCGACGTTGAACTCAGATGATTTATAAAGGTAAAAAAGAAAAGCCTCCAATAATGAAACGCACGGCCTCCAATCGTGAAACCGTTAAATATCTAAAACGACAAATAACTCATTGAAATCATATCATATCAGGATTTTAGAAAATCGTTTCTTCCCTTATAAGACGCAAACAACTAAAAGAAACGTTTTATTTAAACATTAATTAGCTATTAGGCAGGTGCTTAATAAGTTCGTCTTTATTAAAGTCAGTAATTGTGGATGATATTACGATGTTAATTGTCTAGCCACATCTTGCAATGGTTCTTTTATTGCTCCTGGGAAGTGCCAGCAAATGATATGCTAATCATAAAAGGCATTGTCATTCATAATATTATGATACAGTTTCATAACGAGTTATATACAGTAAGATTCCTTTCTCTTCACATATGACACTGGTTATCTTTTACCTTTTCCCTCTTCATTTTTTTAATCTAACACACTAACATCACTTTTTCTTGTTTCACCAGTTTTTGTTCTATTTGTCGACATTTGACAAAACGAATACACACCAAGTAATGAACAGTGATAAAAGCACCAGTCAAACACTGCTTAAGTGGCAACCAAGTGAATTTAACATGTACTCTTCATCTTTTTCTGGTAGTTGTGTTTTTTTCTGAGACCTATACTGTTCAGATTGTTTACTACTTTTTTTTTATTAATCGCAGTGATACCATTATAGTATAGTCGGAGTAAGACACTAGGCAAATGTCTAGGTAGAAATATTAGCGCACCTTAGACCACCTGGAAGTTTACAACATTAAGTCCTTCGTACCGAGCAGGACTCGAACCCACACAGTGAGAGATTGATCAGTCAGACCAGTCGGCGACACTACCACTTGACAACAGGCGCCCCAGTCAACATTTTATATAATACATGTTGGAGGGATAGCTAAAAGCAGAATATCTCAACGATCTCGGTTATCATCGGATTAAAAAAAAACTCCCCGCAACTTCCGATGAGATGCAATCATGGTTGGTTTTTTTACCCTCCTCTCTTGCCTAAATCTCGACCGCCATTTATCACCTACCAAACTAACAGATGGAGCACGCTCTCTGACATGCACGTACACGCGACGTTGAGTCACTCACTGAAGCATTTCCATGGGGACTCGGCTGCTTGTTTACTTATCTTCTCGGTCACAAAACACGTCACAACATAGTCAAATTGCTCCTGATAATGCTGTAATTTTTTTATTACTCTTTAAGTAATTTACTGACTAAGACGTTGAAAATACTCACACACACATGACACAATTATATATTGACAATAAACTAATACAAGTTAATACTTTTGCTGGAGACACAAATATTAAGAGATAGCGTATTCATAAAGGAACTTAGTTAATTTTTCTTACTTAAAATTAAGATTTTTTAATTTCTTGAAAATACTAAGAAATTTATATTGAATGTTTTCTATGAATGTAAAGGTATCTAAGGAAATAACAAAAGATTTAGTTCAAGTCTGAAAAAATTACCTCGATTCTTTATGACTACGACCCTAGGTTTACTAATTGGTGGAGCGATAACCTTGTGTCAGCATCTAATGCAATTTGAACTGTGGAAACATTGGTAAACAAGATGCGTAGAAACAGACATATTTAGAATTATGTGAGTGTACTTTAATTAGAAAAATACTTTGACAGATAAGTTATTTCTGCAAAGGCCGAATAAGGTTATTTTATACATAGATTTCAGTTCACCCTTTCTTTAGGTCTTCCATACAAAAATAACAGAGGCGGTGTAGATGAGTTTTTGTTTTAAATAGATAAAATTGCATTTTTAACCTTAAAAATAGAACAAATATCCAGATACACAGAAATAAGACTCATAGAAATTTTAGTTACTTCCATTTTCAATTACATTTTAATTTATTCTAAATTATATGCGGCATTTATTACTTGAAACGTGCAATTAATGCCAGTGCGAAACATGTACTGCAAATAGCCTCAGGTCTAACACATAGTGATCAAAATGTTTGTACTATTGAATCAGTCAGCAACGTGTCTGCAATAAAAATGGATGTTAGTGATGCCAAATTATTTCATGGCAAGTCTTTTTTTAATTTTAAGGTTTTTACTGTAAACATATATAGGGAAATATATGTAGTGATCTGTGAATATCAAAGCCATCTTCTCAAACGCTTGGGAAAATTATAATTTTACCAGGATTACAAACGCTCTAGTAAATGAAAAATGTGTGTAGTCCAACTAAAAAGAGTTCCGATTACGCGTAATATTGTTTGTTTCGATGTGTTTTTAGTAGAAGCGATTTCGAGCAAAGACTTGAGAACATAACAAGACACGCATGAGATGGCTTTCAAGAGAGTCCCTGAACCACCGGGAAAAGGGATACATTTTAACATTGCGGTAGCTGTGAAAACATCAGGATATCGAGAACAAAAAGTATCATGGAAACAATACATACAAAAGTCAACTGTTTCCCAAGTACACTGATAAGTATAATTAGCCGTAGAATAGTTTATAGGATTATTTCAACAGTTCGTCAGATCTATTGTGTAATTTTAGGCAACTTGATTTATTTAATTGGAATACAACTTTAAATATTTTATATATTTTCACATATTCGGTAAAACTAAAATGTATTTAATTATGGCCGTATGAAGAACTATTTTCAATCACAACGTACCAACTTTAACGAAGTTAGAAACAATATAAATGACCAGAATAAGTCGCAAACTTAAAAAAATATCATATTAAATATCTGCCGGACATATATGTAATATACATGCATGAAATTTGCATGTATATAACATATATGTCCGGCATATAACTAAACAGAATCATAGCAAAATCGAGAAACTTTAAACAATACACCATCCCTTTTACTAAAATAACGAGATTTAAGCGAGATCTGAGGTACATCTCTTTTTTGAGAAGTACCCCGAGGTATCGGAGATAGTTATCACCCTACTTGCTCTCCCCAAGTCTGCCATGTTCCTCAGGGATCACAGATTTTAATCCGGAACCAATATTTCACCGTGATAACATCGAAACGTTATGTTTTTCATATCATGTAAAATTCATGATCATTTGATAAGAGATGTAGGTAAAAACACATAAAATAGGTCAAGACTTCATCTTGTTATCTGTTGAATGACGAGATAACATTCATTGCAATAAAGTGAACGTGTGTATATACACCGACCGTTAATACGGCAACTCTTTGCGCTGCGTTTGGTTTGATATCCAAAGAGCAGGCTTCTAAAATCCGTATGCGGATGCCATCGAGCGTAAGTAAACGATTACACTGGTCAATTTTTTCCATGAAATACTTAGAAACGGCAAACTTCATTAACTAATCAATTTCCTTGTGTAAATATATGTATTTCCCCCTGCATGTAACCTAACACTTGTTCCATATTTCAGTAATTTATCGCGAAGGTCCCATAGTGTAATTAAAATATTCCTGAACATTCTAATAAAGCTATCAGGGACCCCTAAATGTGTGTTTTTTAGATCAACTGTGAGAGTTCTTTTTATGTCTTTTACGATGCTGTACAGACTAAACATCGCTATCTTTATTGCGTCCTCTAAAACGCAAACAAACCCGTTAGGCTTGATCAGTCGATAACAGAAATATGTACACGGTTGAACAGACATTATCGCAACGACATTATGTAACCATGTTATTATACCAGAACCAAAGATCAAAGGTGGAGCCTCACGTCAGAGGAGGTTCCAGCGATAAATGTTCCAGTATTTGTGGCCAGTTACGTAATAAAATAGATGAAACACGAAGATCGAGTTGTTACGCTCACCTGTTAACACGGTATGATGTTTTAAAGTATTGTCTTTTTGTCATTAAACTCACACATGCACGCGCAATCACCTACACACACGCACACACAAGTATTTAACGAACTTTTGTAATGATAAGTAAACGATATAATATTTACCTTTTGCTTGTTGTCGAAATCCTAAATGATTTTTTAACTCTTGTACGAAACGAGTTTTTTTTTTGTTATCTCATCTGAAGACTTTTAATACACAACCTTTTCAAGCAATTTCATAGTAACTTAGTATTTTAGCATATATTATGTTTCAACTAAATTAAATAAGAAAATTTGCTAACTGTTAACGCCTTTTCACATTTGATTTTCAAATATACTTGACCGGAAACAAAACAACCAACGTAGATACTTTGCTTTCTAAAACAAGCCAACTAAATAAATCACATTTTCACGGTCCTTGCAAGATGAAAGTAAATTGCTTACAAAAATATATTTCAAAGACTTTGGCGAGAGGCTTTTAAAAAGTTGGTAAAGATAGAGCGATACTTCACATCGTATGACCTCACAGCCTTTCATCAGGCAACAGATGCAAATCTAATATACGGCTCCTCTTGCATCCCTGTTGCCCACATCTGACTGTATGGTGAGCCATTGAGGGCAACATTTTTATCACAGTATTAACTATTATCCAGTGGTAAACCTTACGATCTTATTGATGCAATGTTGCTGGATAGTTATATAATCACCTTCCCGATATTTAGGCGCTAGATATCGAGTACCAGTCGAGCGAAAATATCATATGGCCATATCTTACAGGTGACCTGCAGTTTTCTATCGAGTTATTTGTCTGAAGTAATTCTTCACTAAGACCATGACTGAATCATTGTGATTTATTAACGAATAAAAACAAAACAACATTTTCAGTGGTAAACCTTACAACCTTATACAAATATAATATATCCATATATATATTTATAATATATATATATAATCGAATATACGAATATAAGTTATGGAGAAGCAGTTATTATGTTACGGATTAAATGTTTATCAGAAATTATCATTTTGTTGTGGTACATTTCGCCGACAAATGGCAAAGATCAATGGCTGGTTATCACCCGCGTTTGCTGTACATCTATTTGTTACATTACTACCCAGGTGAATGAATCCAGGTGAATTAAGATTAGGCAATGAGGTTCGCTTTTATATAAAGTGTAATACCAACACGTGTTAATATTTTTGACAATTTCAACCGTATAGTCATCAATATGGAATTCAATTGTTATAATAATGTAACAAGGCTATAAAGGAAACGAACGCTATATCATTTACAATCCCTTACCTGTCATCCCTCTTTATTCTGATCAGTTTGTTAGAAATCAGAAATAAGGAAATGAACAGAAACATGCAAATTACAATTTTACACTATAAACCTAAATTTTTGAACAGGATTATTCGAATTGTCATTTCCGATCCACCGTATACCTGCCAGTCAGACCTGAGGTCACAGTTTGAATGGGTTAACAAGGTATGACATAATCTAGTTGGCAAGACCCCATTGCCAAAATTTAGCGCTCTCTTTGACCGCGATAATCCCATCAAGGCTAATCTGCTCGAAACAGTAGGGACACGTATGTACACGTTGGCATCGTAATACACGCAACCAACAATATAGGGAAAATTTAGGGAAATTTTCTCTCCAGGCATTTAAGCCAAGCACGAACATGTTCGTTTAAGTATTCTTTTATTAGAATCACATAATGTTTTTTTTTCTCTAAGCGGTTACTTATGAACACGTTATGTTGATTATTTTGAATGAAAAAGTACATTTTAAGCTCTAAAGGAATAATTTTGTGACCAAACCTGACAGATTGGGTGCTGATCAGAACTGTTTCATTAGGGCAATTTATACCAAAACATGTCAAGATAGTTTGAGTATTGCAACTTAACACTTTTACGTTTATGACTGTCAACAACGACTTGTATATTAACTTTAAAACTACAGCACTAAAACAACCACATTAAACTCGTTGCATAGCTCGACTCGAATCACATTTTCCTATCGGTGTGTCGTGGTGGGGGCTGGACGCTGTTTGCCATTCTAGACATATTTTGTGAACTAACGAAGGATTGCTACTTAAATTGCTCCTTCTCCTCCAACGGACTGACAGGGTGGCAAGTCTTGTGGCATTGTTATCGTGCCTTCACCAGGTGCCGGGCCACCGTAACATGACGTCTGTGGTAGTGTCAGCCGCCCGTCTGGCATAGTTACGTCACCTACCCTACACATTCCGCAACTATTCCGAATAATGGCTTCAAAAACGCTTTTCATTGTGACCAATGATTTATGATGCTACTAATTGGAGGCCTGCAAGTAGGGGATGGATTTACAATAGTTTTCTCAATGACAAATCAGATCAGGTGATTCGGAATTCGAGATTTAAAACTATTTAATAAGAGCATGTGCACTTTGAAAGCTTTTTTACTGTTGTACAGTTGATTGGAACTGTATATATTGAAGATTTGCACGAACATTTGCACAATTTTAACGAAATCTATAATTTTGGTCTGACCTGGTTGAAATTGGTGGTAAGACTTTGTAAGAATATAAACAACAACAACACCAGAAATATTCCTTAACATTTACGAATCGAAGCAATGGTAATAATACGTTACTCCGATTAAGGTATTTAAGAAAGTGTAATAGAAAATATACAGAATTTGGAAATCAACACAACTGGTGTTTTGTATACTTTAATGAAGACGTGTAGGCCAAAATTTCAAGACAATTCTCCATCTTGTTTTAAATTTATGGATATCTTTTCTTCTAAATGTCGGTATTGAATTTGTGTCTTCTTTTAGAAATAAGAAAACTCTAAATATTATATGTGGATTATCCCATTATGTGATTTAAATGATGTAGGAGATGAGTTTCACTACCTTTTCCAATGTTCCTACTTTACGAGATCTAAACAACTCATAATTCCATTTAAGTCCAGACATGCAAACATCATATCATTCAAATATATAATGTGTGAGAAAGATCACAACAAATTCCTTAAACTGAGTACGTTTTTTAATATTGTTCTGCAAACTGTCAATAATTCATCTGGCTTACAACTTCCAATGTAACTGTGAAATTTCTTTCATATGTACGCCTTATTGTTCTGAAAACGTTTGAGGTTTTGTAGATGTATGTAGCTCGCCAATCCTTACAACATTTCTATTGCATTGAGTTTAAAATCTTTGTCGATATCAATATTGTACTGCCTTTAACGTGATATTCTGTAGCTAATATTATTTGTACTCTTCTCTTAGTCTTGTTTTGTCATCATTACACAGCCTGGTTCAATTTATTGTTGTACTAGTGTACGTCATATCACATCTCCTGTATATGTGTTGAGTGTATAAATAAACTTTTAAACTTGGGAAGTCTTTGCTATGTAGTATTGCTTGGTAACAAATTAGCAGTAGACAAACCAATCAAACACGTTACCTGATTGGTTAGACTCATACTGTCCAAAATGGGTAATTAATTGTTTACAAACCCAACATGATTAGGACTGATTTTCCTTTATATGTTACAGTGCTTTATTTTAAAAATCATCGAGCTCGTCATAGGCAAACAATCTATTTCAGCATTGCCCAAAATGTTTTATAAAGTATATTGGTTGATGCTGCGATTTATTTAAACTTTGAATATACTAGGTAACAATTTACAATTTAACATTTTTTTTTGTAATCAAATTTAGAACAAATCATACAATTAAAATTCATTTACAAAATAAAAACAAAAGAACTAAATTTACATATGGTTCTTTCTTAATCTGGTAGATTGCTGCAGAAATAACTGTCAATGTGAAAAAAGTAGGAAGAGAAAAAGTTGACCATGTATGCCCATACTGGGATTCGAACACTCAACCCTTGTTTTGAAGCATTTAAACCCTTATTTTGATACGCTTCATTTGGAGATGCAGAATGTTACTATCAAAGATGTATGATTGATAGTGTTTATCCAAGTCAAGCATTCGACTATTTCTGATTTAGTGCTCTTAAAGTCATTTTGTTTTGGACATTTGCGTACAACCGCATATCAGCGAGACATATGTCCCAACGAACCATTGTCAAGCGGATTTATGAATCCAGGAAAGATGAAGAAAAACACACACAGTAAAAAAATTTACCACCTCTTGTCAAAATATAACTGACATTCCTTACCTTGATACGGTGGTTCAGTTGTCATATATTCAACACATGCATAATTTAAAGGTTAACTATCACATGTAGGAAATGTTTTCTTATGTAATAGAACTAGATTTCATGTTTAGAAATTGACGACTAGTTTAATGACGTCATTCCTGAATTATGTAATTATGACGTACCTTATGACGTCACGCATCATTATCACTCTTGTATCGAACTATACTTGGCAAGCACGCAACATCGAAAATCCTTAATATGCTTTAATATTACTTGAGACTTTATTTAAATCGTTTCCTCGCTCTGTCTCGAAGAACTATGCTGGACATCGATGAACAGTCGAGAATGGCTGCAGTCTGTCCATCATCTTAGCGGGCGTCTAGATGGCTTTGGTAAAGACGCAATGGTTTACCGTAGAAGCTGTCATTCACAAACAGTGTCCAATCAACACAGCTGCACTGCCATCTTGGAAAACATATCAGAACTCACGCAAAAGGGCTTTGCTCGGCTTAATATTGACGATTGGCCAATGATTTTAGAACTGTTATGATGTGGTAAATGTACCTATAATTTGAACGTCTGTGTTGCTCTTGTGTTTATCTATAGATCTATTAATTTAATTTTGTTTATTAAAGGCTTAATACGCATGACGAACACATTTGTCATGGATATCATGGTATCAGGCAGATACGAAAAGGTCCTTTAAGAATTACCACAGATATGTAAATCTGAACTACCTCGAGTCAAAGGCAAACAGAGTAAATGTAAAGGTGAGGAAAAACAAACCCCACAGAGATGAGACATAACACAGCAAAAGAAAAACCCGCAGTTACCGCCTTGGAACGGTCAGTATATTAAAAGACCGCTTGTGGTGCTTCAACCTAGATGTGGAGCACTCCAAACCCGCACGTCCTGGAGGCTTTTCTACCAAACAAGCAGTGTAAATAAAAATATTCCATCAAAGTGAGACAACTAACAGCAAGCACCTGCATCGGTAGTTAAAACTGATAAAAGGAACTTATATACAGACAAAATAACTAGTAATATAATAAACTATCAGCATATGTAAAATATGTACAGAAGACAAAAGCCTCAGCAACCTAAAAAGTTCCGAACGAGAGAGTAATTTCAATAAAACAACCCAAGAGGTGACCTATTATAAGAAAATTTAATAACGTCATTTGATAAAAATGCCACGACGTCAAACTAATGTCAGATGTGTCATGTGTAAATTAAGAAAACACACACACAACACAACACGACGGAAACCATCGAATTTTAGAAAGCAACCCATACCAACAGAACAAAATGTAGTATTGTGGAGAGGTAATAGGTAATGGCATTAAATTCTTATGTTATAAGAAGCCGAGGATGTAGATCTATCCGCAATTGGTGTATTTTATAATAAAGTAAAGGAAAACAATAACAACAAAAATTTAAACAAATGTTGATGTTATACCTACTGTACAATCTCCTGTAAAGGACAAAAAATCCAACAGTGACTGTCCAATTATTGCTTTAAAGTCACTGTTTTCATATAGTCTTAACGATCTATCAGGTCACAGTGTAATTTAAAAGCTATGCAAGTTTTTACTGTAAAAGGGAAAATACAGTACAACGAAGGATTCGCGGGTTGTAACCGTCTGCTGTTTTTGGTGTTTTTTTTTTTCAAGTGAAAATAAGCTTCCTTAAGTAAACCATACGTACTTCACTAAACTGGATTTATTTTTCGTTTGTTTGGTTTATTTTGTTGTAGTTTTATTTTTCATTGTTTTCTATTTTAAAATGGACAACTTTCTTTGTTGTCTTTGTCGTTATTGATTTATTTCACTTATTTGTATCTTAGTTATTGATAAGAAGTTGTTTGGACAGTTTTAAATTGTAAAACATGTTTGTCTTGTTCATTAAGACGATAAGACATTTAAGCAGAATAACAAGGTTTAGCCTGTTGATCAATGTTTAACTACACCAATCGATTTGTCGACGGACAGTTCCAACAGATTTTTTTCTCTATATTTTGATGTATCTCATCACAGTGTTTTAACATGTTTGCATGTTTTTGCGTGTGTGTTCCTCCATCTAATGTGAAAGCTTGTATCCGAAAGTTTGCCTAGTGATACCTTATACATGTATCAATATATTAACACTGGTCTGGAGGATTTGTGTATACTTGCTGCATACACTTATACTTTATACTTCAGGCTATTACAACATTTTCGAAATTGTTAGATACTACAAAACATGAAATGTATCCGCTAAATATCTATTTCCCAAACTACAAAAAGGACAGTAAGGATTTCAGCTAAAAAAAGAGATACCGACGTCAGAGCTGATTACCCGGATGATCATGTAATGCGATATCAAAAATAGGTGGTCACGTGGATTTCTTAGTTTTAAAATAGCTAACTATCGAGTGTGGCTCATATGGGGAATACCTATTTGAAATGACAAGTGCAGTGTTATGCTTTATCTTTCGGACTGATGTAGGGCACAAATAAGCAATATTTCGCGAGATCTTTTCATGTAACAAAAAAAAAAATATATATATATTTGGTAGCATTAGAGGCAAAAAAAAAGATCCATACTGTCGGCTACCACATTTATTTTAAATTTGTTAAAAATCTGAAAGCCTCATGTCTTGTTTGCGTATTCTTATGATTATTTGGTATTCTTTTGTATTACGTATTCGCATTCTCTTAAATAATAACTCTCCTCAGTAGACCTTCTTTTCATGTCAATGTAGATGTAAAGACCTATTGAGAATATGAATCATAAATCTGTTTTCTTGATCTTGCCTCCATGGATATTTGTGTTTCATATATCGTTGCTAGTCGCAATCTTGACGATGCATCAGAAATTTTTAATTTATTAAACAAACACAAACTGACAGCAACTAAATTGGATCCCCACCACTTGTACGATAAGCAATCTGAGTATTCCAGCATCTCTTTAGAATGGCAGTGATAAATCTAGAAACCCAACGTTGATACTTATTGGAGTAATAAACCTAAACATACGTTCTGTGTTAGAATAGTGAGTTAAATGTGTGTACGTCATTACAGAAAAATACCTTTTTATCAATTTTATCAGAGTATGAAACATAAATTTAAACATGATATGATATTTGCTTTTTGTGTTATCTGAGGAAATTGTGTATGGACAAGTTTACTGAAACAGATTAGGCATGTATAGTAAAGATTTGGCTATACCTATTAATATTTGTTTCTGAACTTAGTCATTAACCCTTGTCACATATGTAACTCTGATATGAAAAATGTAACATCATGTACAACCTACACAGGTGAAAAAATCAAGTTCTTATCCGATATATTTACTTTCGACTAATGACGCAATTATATGGCTCCTTCGAAAATACGCAGCCATGCCCTACACCCCACCCCCAGCAACCCTGGCCATGGTGTAGGTATTATTATTACACATTCATATTCACTACTGATTGTACTCGTAAAAATTCTGTGGTTATACTGTGCAGAAATTTTGTTTTAGTTAAATAAATGAAATGCAATAAAGACTAAGCTATATCAGAAAAAGTGATTTATTTTAAAATGTACTCGTAGCGATATCACATCTAAGCACATTTCCACGAGCAGGGCGGGTACTTCAGATACATCTGTTGATAAGCGTCTAAGTATTACTCATTTATTTCACTAACAAGTATTTCAACAATGTTAATTAGTTCCTACATTTCAAATTAATCTTAAAATTTATCTCAATTTATCGCACAATTGTTCAATTAGGCGAAAATAAATTAACAATATTCTTTAAGATAGCAAGCTAGCAGTATGGAAATTAAATATAAACCATTAGTACCAGAACATATTTATCTTTATATTTATCTTCCACAAAAAGGGTAAAAGGTACTTTGGCCCGGTTCTACTTGATACATACAGCAGTCCAGTTATAAAACGTTTATCACAGAGAGAAATGATAGGAAACATAACGAGGAGTCAGACAGTGTTGGTTCTACTTCTTTGTCAGTATCCAGAGATGTATGTGTATAACTGTATATAAGAAGATTTTATATCATTTCTTTGCAACCGATTATTTAACCTTTTAAACTTCATTTATATAATTATTCTTACTGTTATCATTTTTTTAACCTTATTTTAGCTCCACTGTCTAAGTACGTAATGCCAGGATTGAGAATCAGAAAGGAATTAACCAGGATTTGTTTATTTAAAGAAAGTATTGACTGAAACAGATTAAAAACAATTTTATCTTAACAGCCACCAACCACTGAACCATTTATGACTGATCCTCAGTAAAAAAAAATCAAAATCATTTTAGAGTTCTTCCCTTTTTCATAGCCAACCCACGATGCTATTGATCATTTTAAACAATGAAGATTGTTTTTTGTTGATTGTTGATTTTAAGCAATAAATTACATTATTCTGTTAACATTGGGACATACTTGCCTCTACAAAAACGGTGCTAACAATTAATTCGTTTTGGTATAACTGTTCCTTTTTATTTCTTGTGTATTTGTAAACAATTATGTTGTTTTAATTTTCAATATTTTACGTATTTTACTATTTATATTAACCAATTTGAGAAAATGTTGAGGAGAATATTTACGCTATGAGGACATTTATAGACTTGAACTTGCCATCTATGTCTCTGGGGACCGAGTAACAACACCGACAAGGCTGCTTGCAACGCTTTAACGCAGAGCAACGCCTTTCAATATTAACCAAGATATACCAATCAAATCAAATCTTTGAGTGCGGTAGTTTTAACCGGGATCTTTGGGAGAAATGAGTAATGAAAACAGCATTGTTTAATGGCAGTGATCCGGAAAATATGACGAAGTAGCAAAATAACAATAAAGCATTTATCAGCGTGAAAGCTACACGCGATCATTTAGTTAGGCCTCACGCGTCGTGTGAAACGGTCGTACCTCCACAGGTATATTGTTTTATCGTGAGAAGCTGCTCTGACAGCTTCAAAGCGGGTTTTTTGAAAGATTTCCTTGATTGTTGAACAGTTTTAACACGAAACGCTATGGTATTCAAACATCAGCAACATTGCCAACAAACACACGTTTGGAATTGAAATAATTGTTGTCAAAATCCGCTACTTTTAACAATTCATGCTTAATATAAACAAGTTAAATGATTCTTTGTTTTGCATAAAACAATAAAAAATAAGCCGATATTTCGACCAGATACGTTATATCTAGATCCACATTATATCTGTACGCATGTTAAAATGTGTACATTAGTTTGTTTTAAGAAGAACATTAAACACAATGACCTGATGGTTTTACCACCGTATTGCCTCAGTATATGTGAGTTATAAAAGGGTGTAAAGGCAAACAAAAGTCAGTCCATTACCGTTCATGATATGTTTCGCATACAATTTATTTATGTTAAGAATGCATTAAAAAGATGCCGTTAGCATTACAGAGCGTCTGCTTTGATTGAATGTCTAGACGGTCTGCCTTCTACTTTTGTATGTATACATATTATTTTATACATATTTCACAAAGGCCTTATACAAAATACCAAATTGCTCCTATTTAAAGTATTTGTCGATATGGAAATGTTTTCTATTACCAGAGGAAAAAGTTATGGGATACAAAGCTATTTATAACCACATTACTTGTTATGGAACTGTATTTAATAACAAAATATCTATATACAAATGACTTTGATTTACTTTTGTTTCAGATCGTTATTAACATTGTTATCTTTTTTAAGAACAAGTTTTATGCCAGTGTTTCAATAAGCTATACCATGATAGGTAGTTTCTTTTGCTCTATTCCTTTGTGGACACGTATTTACAATGGAAGGCTTATTCAACTTTAAATTCTCACAAATATTAGAATCTATTTCGAAAAAATAAAGGAATAATAAATCTAAATATTGCGATTGACACCCAATTTAATAATGTAACCCAACCACACTATTTCGGATGGGTTTATACATCATAACATTATATTCATTAAAATAGACATGTTACTAATGGACTGTTAGCAGTATGACAAAAACGTGCATCTGTCCTTTCCATCTGCGTGTCTCATTACGTCAGTACCTGTGTGGGTGACTGCTTATTAATTGAAAGAATCTTACAGACGATGCACAAGCGTGAGTGAAAAATTATAAGCTATTATAATAATACTTTTACATCCGTTAATTACATTAACAAGAAAATATGTCATGCGTTTTCCAGTTTTCCACATCTGTTAAAGTTTGCGGACATTTTGTTTTCATTCTACTATAAGCAAAATAATGGTGTTGTACAATTCATTATGCCTACATTTAACAGTGTATTATTGAAATTAGTCAAGAAGAAAGTTGTTAACTGACTTTTCAATGTCATTTCTGTTTTTTTATTGTCGCTGCTGATTTTTGAAAGTCGACACTGGAAAAAAAACGAGCAATATCGTAGGTGTTTAGGAAAACGAAATATATTATCTCCGTTAAGTTTAAAGACGCCATTTAAAAGACATGCATAATATTCAATCATAGCTGCTTTAAGAAATATATAAAATCGAAAAATCTGTTTGTATAAAGAAAAGACAATTCTATTTATCTTTAAATTATTCTTTATTGTTTTATATGTTCACTTTGAACTAATAACATAATCTTTCGTTTCCTATTAAAGTAAAACTTTTATAAAAGAAAATTGAATTTACAATTGAGTTAAACTTCCTGAATACCTTCTGCTCTATTCAGGGAAATGGAAGCGTATCGTACCTTCGATAAATCTCGCATGGTGCAATGAGATTTTGTAATGTAGAACCATGCATAAATTAAATTTACGACGAAACTAAATTCTTAACATGACCTACAAATTTGATGCATTTTGAAGTGTAAAACGCTTTATCAGTGTCGGTCTTTCGTACCTTTGTAAATTATTCTTTTTGCCTGATTAATACAGCTTTGTTAATGGGTTTGACATAGAATTGTCGATTAATCTTGCTCATTTTACCCGATGATTTACATTTTTCAATTAAAATATCCAGTAGCACTAAGTTGACATTATATAGAAATGTGTGTTGTCAAAACACATAGTTTAGATAAAAGATACATTTATAACATGAAAATAATACAAAACAACAACATAAGAAATAGGCCGACATTTGCTTGATAAAGCAAGAGAGAATGCATTTGTGTTGTCTGTCATTGCCTTGTTGATTTAGTGATTTACATTTTTATTAAATAAATGGACATGTACCAGAAAGGAACATACCGCCTTGCAAGTTTCTGTAATTTCACGTTTGAAGTATTGATATTAAATAAAAACTTTTTAGTATGTACTGTATATGCGATATTAGGGCAGACATAGAAGTCCGATATTTTTTCTTTCTTTTTTTTTTTATAAAATATGAGATTATTTGTTAAAAAACTACTTAGTTTTGGTTTATACTTAAATTTTCGCCAGATTCGTAAATTAGCAGAAATATAGAAAAGGAATTGCACACATTTACATTTATAATTACAAACATAACATTGTTTCACAAAAAATAGCTTTATGACAAAGTGGTTATAACTTACATAGAGCAAGGCTTTATTGTTGAGCTCAGTAGGTTTTAACAGCGATGAAATAAACAGTGATATTCTGTAACAATGGTTTAATGTATTCAGCACTAAAGGAATACAGGTAACAACTTAGATAGTAATAGGGAATATTGAAATGCTTATAGTCATGGAGTTGTGGTAATTTAAAACAGCTGTCATTCAAAACCATGTTCATTCATTAAATCAAATGTATAACAAAATTAAAAACAAGTTAAGCTATTTTTTTCTCGTCCCAGGAATACTTAAAGAGAAAATTTCTTATGCAAACAATTGCAAAACATTACAAACCAAAACGCTATAAAAGCATTTAAAACAGGTGACTTGACAGACAAAGTCTGAATAAACATGGAAAATATTAGAAATATATTTACATGAGCTGTATGTTGGGCGTCATTAAGATTCATGTTCATCTCATTACTGACACTGCTACTTCATCATTTACCATATAAAATAATACATTTAGATGGAGAATAATTTTAAAATCCCGTCGTAGGTGTTGATGCAAATGAATAGGGAAGAATGCTTTGTCAACTTGTGTTAAAAGACTTTACAATAAGCACGTATACAAAAGTTGTTTGCAGACACTAAATTAAAGTTGACGGAACTTATCTGCTGTAGCCTAGAAGTAAGAAGATACGTTGAAGAATTCGTAAGTTGTTCACCAAGACAGGCAGCAGAACATCTGTTATGAATAGCAAGAATACAAACCATGACGAAAGAAGAGATGTCGACAACTATTAGCAGAACTGTTTGTCGATTTATTTTCTTTGTTGCCCGGGTTTCTTCTCGTAGCGAGCCTGTTGCATCCACTAACGAATTAGATTTATCGCAATGTTGGTCCTTTTTTTCCATTTTTTCCATGCATTTCGTATTGGACCTAGCTTCTCTTTACTGTTTTAACAAAATATTGGCTCGTGAAACTTAATACCAGCGGGCAAAACATGCAATACAACACCCATCATGAAAAGTTAATTGATAATAGAAATTATGGCTAGAGCGAATCGTATAAAAAGAACATTAAGTCGAGTCAATAGGCGTCTGATTAACCCTGATTAACTAATAAAACACTCATAAAGATAAACAGTAAACTATGTCTAACCTTTTGTTTAAATTTATAAAAATTTAAAATGTATTTTAGTTTACGATTCTTAGGACGATCGGAATAATAATTAATACAATTTAGCTTTTTGTGTTCTTTTAACTCTACCCAGGCATGTTATATCTAGAACTATTAAAATAGACACACACAATTTCTTTAAGAATCATAACTGTTTTGTAGCTTTAACTCAATAATTTATCATCGGAATGCCAACCCCGAAAAATAGTTGACAAACACACAAGGGCTTTCAAGACGATGCTTGTATAGAGACGATCAGAGCTGGGTTTCATGATGTCTGGCTGGAAATAGCCTTCAGAATTATATCGAAATTTAAATTAATGTAACGGTGAGATTTGTACCACGCAAGTATAGTTAACAGGGCGGAGCACAGCTTTTTAGGATATGTTTCGGTCGTAAGTCGCAATAACTCTTTTTGGCGACAATCACTGTTCTTACATTCTACCACATGCTTGTAACTAGTGAGGTCATTTGGTGACCAGCATTATTTGTAAGTTAAACGATATACCTATAAACATGAGGGCGATCGGCGACATGCACTATTCTACGTTATACCACATAAGTGGTGAGGTCATTGACGACATGTATTGTTTATATTATTATTATTTATCCGCATTTATTTCGAGGGAACATTTAGTGACGTAAATTATGCATACATATTATGTACTGCCTACATGGGTGCATTTAGTTAAATGTTAAACTTAATGGTCAGTGTGTTTATTAGGATCAAAATAGAGATCCGTGTTTTGTTCGAAATATACATGTCGTATATCTGTTTGATTGTTTTATGGATAAACGCTCAGGAATAGACAGTTTTTGCAGTATGCGTCATTCCCACCCGGACCAAAATTCTGTGCTGTATTAATGGAACTGTCTGGCTGCTCGCAATTATTTCAGTTTAAGAGTTTTTTTCTTAGACACATGAACATATGACACGGTTCTTTGAAATGACTTTATTCGCTGCTAGAATACCTTAGCTTAACAAATCGCCATACAAATTCAAATCTTATTCCAGCCAGCTCCAAAACCACTACATACACCATCGAACTTATACATTATTTTCTTACTGCAATGTGCAATCACGTGAAAACAGTAAAACAAGGGTATGAAATTCAGATTTTTTGTTCGACAAAAGTCTTTAGAAATCGTGTTTAAGACTTCAATTGATTTGCAGTACTTTGACTTTTCTACACTCTACACTTCTTTACTTAGGAATAAATTAATACCAAATCGAAGTTTAAATGAACACTTAAACTCTGCTCGGTAACAGCGTCAGTGCCTTGATTACAAGGAAACAAATACATTTCCCCAAGCATTTAGATATATTTACGATGCGGAATTTTACGGATCTTCGAGAAGTTGTGTTTCCTACTTGATAAAATTTACACCAAAAATGGTGATATCTTCAGAAATGATTGCTATTCCCAAGGGAACCAATTTAGCCCCATTGTTTACATTTATGTCTTGTAACAATACATTTTAGATAGTTCAATGTAATTACTGTTATATTTTTATTATAATATTCGTTCAGTTATTTATACAGTCGCAGTCGTTTACAGTAAGCTGTCACACTTTGATAGGGTATTTTATTTAACAATGTTTGTCTTTGAGCAAAAACCATCATGAGGTTTAGGTATTCTAGTCAGCCTATTTACCACAGTCGGCCCTTTTGACTGTGCGGTAATAATTTTTCTCTCTCTGTGTACTGTCTCGCCTCAGTGTTACTGTCACTTTTCATTTATCTTGCAGGTATATCTCGTTTTGTGGTGCTAATTAATATTTAAATATATGTAACAGTTTTCGTAGGACCTTTTAATATTTTTCTAACATTAGAAGGGTTAAATTTCAGTGTTCATGTTACTGCACTGATTTTAGGCACTAAGGAAGATATGCTAGGAGGAATCCAATGTTATCTCATTTATTCCGCTGACAAATAAAACAAGATGCTTCAATGTTTCTATACATTTCATTTATTTAACATTCCTTTAATTTGGTTTCTCGAGATTTAATGTTAATTTACTGCAAATTGGTAACATTATCTTTATTTGTTTTAACAACTTCAAAGAGAAATACCTTCCGCTTTTCATGTGATAATATCGAAACTAAGTTATAAAAATTCCCCTCTAACATTAGGATCTGTGTAAAGTATTAAAAACTCAGATAACAATTACCTATAAAGATAATTCCTGTTTATAAGAATGATAAAAATCATGTTATATAACTTCTTTTCAAATATCCAATTTCAGCCGGGCTCACTTAATAAAAAGCATTTAATTCTTTTTACTTTCACTGAAACTCCAAATCATATCTTCTGCAAAAATTACTAAAGCACTATACAATTAATTCATATATATTGTATGCAATTCATATAATTCATATATATACAATGTATATGAATTAATTGTACAGTGCTGAAGTTATATATATATATATATATATATATATATATATATATATATATATATATATATATATATATATATATATGCCTATTTACCACAGTGTATATATATCACTAAAGCACTATACTATTAATTCATATACATTGTATATATATGAATTATATGAATTGTATTATATATGTATATATATATATATATATATATATATATATATATATATATATATATAAGAGAAAAAAAAAGTTTCAGTTGTACTAATTCCTATCAGCTTTTAATCAAAACTAGCGTTTTGCGATCATGATCACTCTACAAGACGGGTTGGGGGAACTAAATTTGCTGTTAATGTCGCATTAAACCATCAACACATCTGATTTTACATATTCAGGATCCTGCTCGTAATATGATAATAAATATATATTAAATATTTAAGAGAATGCGTTTAAAAGTCTGGAAATGCAGTAATAAGAATATATGGCAAAGTCCTATGAGCATTGCAACACATTCCAAACTCCAAAAAAGCACAGAACAAAGGTATATTACATGCAAGTCAAGCGAAAAGTAAGAACAAAATTGTGATGAGTCATTAAACGAAAAAAGCAAACCCGATATTTACCGCCTTGGAACGGTCAGTTACCAATATAGACCGACTGGGGTGCTTAAACCGGTTTTACAGAGCTCTAACCTCGCACTTCCTGACTAGTTTCTCAAATGCAAGCAATGAAAAGAAAAACGATCTATTTAAATACAAAATGTCCAAGCGCTGATATTTTCTATAAGTTATGACGAAAGTAGTGACGTCATTGAAAAATAATGTCCACATAGTGTTTAGAAAAGAATATAGTATTATTTCGATTTGAACAACTGCACAAAAATGGTTGACTATAAATAAAATTAACTTTCTGAATCATGAACAAACCTGACCAGAGACGAATAAATAGTTTTAGCATCATGTTCATGTGAAGATGGAATTGAAGAACCAAAGTCCAGTGTCCATCGAAGGAAATACACGTAACAATCCTTATAGGATTAATTAAATGGCAACATAGATTACATGCACGGGGAGATTTTTTACGACCGCCACACTGCACAAGTAACATTGTTGTGATCATGAATAATAATATTTTAATTACAAAGACAGAAAACGTTAAATGCAAGTTAGCCCCATTGCAACCAACTACATGGAAACAATACGTCAAAACAAAAATGTGAATGTGGGCATATATAATTTAATATTATTTTTTTTAATAATAAAAAATATGACAAAGTCGCTGTTATCTTCAACAGCGCGATTTCATAATAAAAAGGAAAGAGTCTACCTAGTCAAAAGTAAGATATGCTAAGTAAGATCTCACTGTAGTGTCAGATATCTTGCTATGCAAATCAGTTTACATATTTTACACGTGTGTGCTATATAGTCTAATGATAGGATACTTGCGTCTTAACATATTTGATGCTGTCAGACCAAAGGTAAACACTATACGCACTTTTAAGCAAATAATTTTCAAACTCACAAACTAATTATTCTATTTTATTATATTGTTTTAGCAGCATTTATTTTATCTTTGTAAATCGTCTAAATACTTCAATAAGTAAATATCTTCAAGTTGGGCCTGGTTTATTTAACAACTGTATCCTTCACAGTTTGTCTGGCTGTTCCAACACTCATTGTGTTCAGCAACTTTTGTGAAGTTTCTAGACGTTAGTGAGAAGTAAATGTACAGATGGAAGCCCTCGACTGGTATATTTCTATTTATCACATAACCTACCGCACGAGCGTGAGGTAACACTCGTGCCTTATTTTTGATAAAACATTAATTAGTTATCGTAGTGTGATGTCATGAAGTAGGTGTATTAAATATGCCATTTCCTGATTACTTTGTCGTCGCCGTTATATGCATTTTGTTGTACTATTTCATTTTACTAAATAAGTAAATAACATTTTAGTCATGTTATAAACCAATCTCTTCCTTTTTTAAGGCAAATGGTCGAGTAAAGAGTGGAACTATTGTTTGTGCGGATTCTCCCATACCGAATTACACATGTCAAGGCCGACTGTTCATACTATAAAAAGATGATGCATTGTAAACAAAAAAAACAACAACAGCTGATGTTTTGATTATTTGATAAATAGAAACAATTTTCGTGTTCATTAGATACTGAAAATATTAAATTCGTTGTCTAAAATGCTACGAAACTCGGTAGTCTCGTTTTGTATAATTTCATCCAACTCGTTTAATATTTGCAGTATCTATTGAACACTAATATCAGATCATCTACTTGCCTTATGACAACGTGTCTATGGAATAGGAAATACATTTTTAAAGATCTGACTTTATTCATTGAGACGTCGAGGCTTGCTGTCAAATCAGATTGTTAAGTTAAAATGCCTTGGGGTACACTGTAATGGTCCAGACTCAAGACCAACTTATGGCAACTTTCAAACTACGACATCCGTGTTGGAAGAAAATGGTGGTAGACTACTCAATAACTCAACAAATGTGATAAAGTAATGTATTGCATATGCATTATTGTAACACAAACATTTATAGTGTTTATACATACCAGCTTATAAAAGATCATCGTAAATAATCGTTTTATTACTTTGTGCCTGTCATTATAAGCCTTAGAAAACTGACTATATATTGATAATAAAAAACGAATGACTTGCATGTTTTACCACCTCAATCGGGTCATTGTCTGCGTGTCGTAATGTAATGAATACTGTCCATAAATCTCAGTATGTGTTCATGTACAATCAAGGTAACACTATGTAGCACCTTTTAGTGGTTTTGTGTACAGGGTGTATGCCTTGTGCTGCTAAATGCTTACATTCATGTATTAATGCCTTTAAAAAGACTTGATGTCAAGTCATCACGATACAAAACGAACGCAATTTTAGCATATAGGAATGCATATTTAGATGAAATAGTACTGGCTTTACTATTACAACACGTTTAAAGATTATATATATGTATCACGATACAAAACGAACGCAATTTTAGCATATAGGAATGCATATTTAGATGAAATAGTACTGGCTTTACTATTACAACACGTTTAAAGATTATATATATGTATATGTGGTTTACTTTACAAATGTCAAGATGTTATAATTAAAAACAAGACAAGAGTTTTCTTTATAATCTTGACAATACGAACATAAAGCACAATATGATAATTCCATGTTATCAGCTAAATTTATCAAATTGGAGATTTATTATATTTTACAATATTAAACGGTATCATATATCTATTTGCCATCGTCGGATACCCACGACCAATCCATTCCGTTACTCTCCATTAATCGCCTGTGGGATATTTAGATCACTTTTCGCTATTTTTGGTACTGATATTTCATTGGTCGCTTCATAATCCGATGAAGATTTCAGTCCAATGATAAAGCTCATTTTTTTTTCGATTGTGGCACTGGGCGCCACCATTTTTATACTTCTATTCTCGACGCTGAAGAGTATGGATTTTGTAAGAAGCATTATGATTGGCCAATTCTTGTTCTATTCAGTTCGATTAAACGACAGAAAATTTACCAATAAACTCACGATCGACGAATGTAGTAAAACGGAATAGTCGACGATGATCCATTTTCTTTTCAATGATCTTATTTAAATACTGAAGCTATAAAAAGTGCTCATGAAAATTTGCTATAAGCAATAATGCGAGTTGTGCATCAGTCTTTTGTGTTTTAGTCACACTGTGGTTGATAAATGAATGATTTAAACAACATTATAAGAGTGAGAATGAAGCATTATAAGAGCTTCAATACCTGTAGCAACACTGAATAACGTTTATAAAGTATGCAATAAAACATGTCCTGTCCAATATTCGTGATAGAGTTGCTTACATAGGCAAAAGAAAGCTCATATCGGTGAAACGAACGTCTAGTAATCATTTGGAATTATTGGGGCCATAGGCTCGAATCCAAATATACGCAAACGTTTTTTGCTGTGTGTTGTTTTTACATTTATTATTACCCAAATGTGAATTTTAAACTCAAAACTCTATTACATGACCACAGAGGGTCAGGGATGTGATGATGATGATGATAAAAAAACAACAACAAATTTTAGTGAACATAATGAGTTTAAGGCAAGCTAGAACGAATGGATAGTTGGAAGTTATTTTCACATCAGCAAGGCATCGCTTGTATTTGCTTCTGACAACATGAACAACAACAACAGCGACACAATACGGCTTTTGCAAATGTCCTTTCGGTATATTCTGCGATTTGGTTCTTATTATTAGCACATATAAGCTATGTAACAGACTTTAAATTGTTCAATGAGCGATACTTTTTCATTAATATTATTTTAATAACTTACTTCTTAAGATTTATGTTCTCTTTCTACATTCCTGTTCAGACACAATACATTTCCTGCCTTAGATATACAGGTTTTTTTGTCAAATGAGTCAATGATCTTCTGGCAATAAATTTAATTTAAAAACGAAAAGAAACCAATTGCAAAAGCAGCTTGTCGTTTAGAATGCTTAGTAACAGATATAACAGGAGACTAAAACTTCCCTGATATAATGCAATAACATGTTGTAACATAGCATGTTGCATAAATTATAATACAACACTGTTGTCATTATAGGGGGATAATTACATTGTAAGTGTTTTGCTGTATTAAAATATATCAATGGTGTTCTTACTAAAGTGGATGCTTGTTAAGCTGTTTCGGACAGACCTCTTTGTTGTGTAGTTTGGTTAAAATGACAATCTTATTACATCTATACACTTTTTGACGTTCGTTCAATTTGTATCGCAAAACAAACTCATCAGTCATTTTTTTTATTTAAAGCGAGTTGTGATAGTATGTGGTTACGAAATAAGATGCGTAAACTTGAAACACGTGATACATATTTTTTCACATGCTCGTGACAAAAAAGGCAGGTATCAATATATCTAATAGTAAGCTAGTTTTTTTTTTATTTAGATATTAATTGGTACGGCCAGTCGGCAAAAAGGACAAATTTGGGTGCTTAAACCTGGTTTGTGGAGCCCTCCAATCTCGCACTTCCTGGACAAATTGGGGTGCTTAAACCTGGTTTGTGGAGCCCTCCAATCTCGCACTTCCTGGACAAATTGGGGTGCTTAAACCTGGTTTGTGGAGCCCTCCAATCTCGCACTTCCTGGACAAATTGGGGTGCTTAAACCTGGTTTGTGGAGCCCTCCAATCTCGCACTTCCTGGACAAATTGGGATGCTTAAGCCTGGTTAGTGGAGCCCTCCAATCTCGCACTTCCTGGACAAATTGGGGTGCTTAAACCTGGTTTGTGGAGCCCTCCAATTTCGCACTTCCTGTACAAATTGGGGTGCTTAAACCTGGTTTGTGGAGCCCTCCAACCTCGCACTTCCTGGACAAATTGGGGTGCTTAAACCTGGTTTGTGGAGCCCTCCAACCTCACACTTCCTGGACAAATTGGGGTGCTTAAACCTGGTTTTTGGAGCCCTCCAACCTCGCACTTCCTGGACAAATTAGGGTGCTTAAACCTGGTTTGTGGAGCCCTCCAACCTCGCACTTCCTGGACAAATTGGGGTGCTTAAACCTGGTTTGTGGAGCCCTCCAACCTCGCACTTCCTGGACAAATTGGGGTGCTTAAACCTGGTTTGTGGAGCCCTCCAACCTCGCACTTCCTGGACAAATTGGGGTGCTTAAACCTGGTTTGTGGAGCCCTCCAACCTCGCACTTCCTGGACAAATTGGGGTGCTTAAACCTGGTTTGTGGAGCCCTCCAATCTCGCACTTCCTGGACAAATTGGGGTGCTTAAACCTGGTTTGTGGAGCCCTCCAATCTCGCACTTCCTGGACAAATTGGGGTGCTTAAACCTGGTTTGTGGAGCCCTCCAATCTCGCACTTCCTGGACAAATTGGGGTGCTTAAACCTGGTTTGTGGAGCCCTCCAATCTCGCACTTCCTGGACAAATTGGGGTGCTTAAACCTGGTTTGTGGAGCCCTCCAACCTCGCACTTCCTGGACAAATTGGGGTGCTTAAACCTGGTTTGTGGAGCCCTCCAACCTCGCACTTCCTGGACAAATTGGGGTGCTTAAACCTGGTTTGTGGAGCCCTCCAACCTCGCACTTCCTGGACAAATTGGGGTGCTTAAACCTGGTTTGTGGAGCCCTCCAATCTCGCACTTCGTGGACAAATTGGGGTGCTTAAACCTGGTTTGTGGAGCCCTCCAACCTCGCACTTCCTGGACAAATTGGGGTGCTTAAATCTGGCTTGTGGAGCCCTCCAACCTCACACTTCCTGGACAAATTGGGGTGCTTAAACCTGGTTTGTGGAGCCCTCCAACCTCGCACTTCCTGGACAAATTGGGGTGCTTAAACCTGGTTTGTGGAGCCCTCCAACCTCACACTTCCTGGACAAATTGAGGTGCTTAAACCTGGTTTGTGGAGCCCTCCAACCTCGCACTTCCTGGACAAATTGGGGTGCTTAAACCTGGTTTGTGGAGCCCTCCAACCTCGCACTTCCTGGACAAATTGGGGTGCTTAAACCTGGTTTGTGGAGCCCTCCAACCTCGCACTTCCTGGACAAATTGGGGTGCTTAAACCTGGTTTGTGGAGCCCTCCAACCTCACACTTCCTTGACAAATTGGGGTGCTTAAACCTGGTTTGTGGAGCCCTCCAACCTCGCACTTCCTGGACAAATTGTGGTGCTTAAACCTGGTTTGTGGAGCCCTCCAACCTCACACTTCCTGGACAAATTGGGGTGCTTAAGCCTGGTTTGTGGAGCCCTCCAACCTCACACTTCCTGGACAAATTGGGGTGCTTAAACCTGGTTTGTGGAGCCCTCCAACCTCGCACTTCCTGAAGTGTTTTCTGTCAAACTGTGTAAATTACAATATCCCTTCCAAGTGAGACAACTAATAGGAAGCATTTGCTTAATTGTGCGTGTATTGATAAATAAAACGTTTTACAGTATTGCAAGTAGTAAATTTAGAAAGGAGATAGATTTAGCTATTACATCTGCCGTATTGATATAATAATAAAATCATTTTTATAGTCTATATGATTATTTTGAATGCTAAATACCTACATTGTTTTACAGATATGATAAACCGTTTTATGTGTTGACCTGTTTTCAATTATTATTTATTTTTTTACCTGATAGTTTTTATATTTTTCTATATTTTACATGCGTAGTTTAGTTTTAACCTGATTACGCTTTATTTACATTTAACTTTGTATTCGGCGCCGAATGACCTATTAAGTGTCGATATGCCGTAAAACCCAAATAAATAAATAAATTACAGCTATGATATAAAATCACTTTCTTAAAACGCTTAAAAGAGACTGACTTAAAAAGTTCATTGTAGGAAAGTACATCTAGATATTTACAGAGAGCCTTCATACAAATTATTTCGATAACAGCATTAGTCATGAGGAGATATGAGGCAAAACTACAGTGATCTTCGATTAACCTATCTGAATTATTTTGGTGAAAACTTAGGTTTGTCAGAAGATATCAGCCGTTACAGGGCTATAATGGAAATACACTAGATACAAACTAGGTTGCTGAATCTTTTACTTATAGCACTATATGTCTCAACCATTGCGGTGCTATCGCCATTCAACAAGGCTACAAGTTCGGCTGAATTTCATTGTGAAATGTCATGGCAAGTAACTAGAAAGTTCTAATACACTTTAAGTTTTATAAGTGCAAAATTGTAAATACCAATATTGGCAATATTACTTTACTGATACTCACCGTAAGTATATCTCAATGACATGTTTCATAAAATATTTTCACGATTTCTATGAAGTTAACAAAACAGTTTTATCAAATGACAAACGAACGTAAAGAATACGACGTTTGTCTGAAGAAATTCGCGTTTTCAGTTTTTTTATAGAGTTTTGCTCTTTTGTCTCTTCTGATATACATTTTATACGACGAAAGTATGACACTGCGCTTTATGAGTACTCCAATTGTAAGATTTGATAGGAACCTGAAAAAGAACACACACGCGCACATCAAGACAAAGGTATTCAATGAAAACGTGGCAAAACACAGAGACGAGAGTTTACAACAAAACCAAAAAGCAACAACAACAACAAGAAAAGCACCACCACCATCACCAACAAAACAACAACAAAAACACGCAAAACAAAAACAACACAACACCAAAAAAAAGAAGAAGAAAGAAATGGAAAGAAAACTGGCCAATTTAAAACAAAATAATGTAATTGATAACATTTCCTAATATTTTAGTAATGACGTAATTAAACAAAACATGTAGAGACGTCATTAACAAATATTTTTCATAGTGTATTCGGGTGAGGGGAGAATAATTTCTGTTACTGATACAGCTAAGCTAAATACTAAATTGTAAAAGAAATCATTTTATCTGAGACCAAAAGCACTGGCGGGAAGGTAAAGAACTGTATCAGGTCGTATATGATTACATGGAATTTAAGTAGCAAAGCCAAATGTACGTCTATGAGCATTATACGTAACCATCATAAATAAAAACATCGATGATATGCACGTGGAAATTTTTACGACCGCCACACTTTACAAGCAACATGGTTGCTATCATAAAAACGTAAATATGTCACATAAAACAATATTACCTTACTATTTCCATGACTTCTTTTTCTAAGTATTTTAGGTAATGTCTATATTTATTTGCTACATAAAATAGTTGTGTGCGGTAGTAAAAATACTGAGCTTCTCCATCTGTATGATCAGTGAAATATGAATGGTTGGAACTATAAAGTTGAGAAAATGCACCGCGCGTTTCATCCTCACTTATCATCTATGTAGAACGTCATGAAATAGCGCATACTTTTTACCTGGTTAAAATGGCGTCGTTGAAGAACGTTGAGGTAAGCGTAGTTACCGAATTGATTGTTTCTTTGAACAGGACTAGACAACAGTTATTTATAAAGACACAAGCTTTTTCCAGCGATATGACCTGCAAGAAAAACCACATAGACAGTCAGTGCCGCCAACATAAATGAGGGTCGCTGGAGAAAGAGAATGTTGTGTTCCTTAGACAGCTTAGAAGACACGTTAGACAACAATAAGACAAATGTATTTTATATTTACTGTTCAGTCTATAGTGCAAGTGCGCCATGACCCCTAAAATTGGTTTTGGGCGCATCTCTAAGCACCGTTTGGGCCCGTCAGACGCGCCCGCATCAAAAAGCAAAGTCCGCTCCTTTTGTCCCATTCCATCGCAAAGTAAGACTGTGTACTCATTCTACTAATGCCGACGGCCTTTTACTCGTGAATTACTGTTAAGAAGATTATATAACAAAGTCCGATAAGCATTGCATTTGAAAAGGCAAAATTTGAAAAGGCAATAGAAAAAAAAGCATTCACATGCAAGCCAAATGTAAAAGTATAATAAAAGTATATATATATATAAAAGTATAAGTGTAAAAGTGAACAAATCTGTGATAAAACATTTAAAAAACAACCCCCCTCTCCCCCCCCCCCCCCCCCAACACTTTCCTCCTTGGAACGGTCAGTCGACAAAAGGATCCGAATGGGGTGCTTAAACCAGTTTTACAGAGCTTTGACCTCGCACTTCCTGGGGTTTCCCGAGGTTTTTCATAAAAGCAACCAATGAAAAAAAAACAACACGATCTATTTGCTTAAAAAGTGTCCAAGCTCTGACGTTTTCTCGTGATAAGTTATGAAGAAAGTAGTGAAGTCATTGAACAATAATGTTCACAGTATTTAGAAAAGAGAGGAGTATTATTTCTATTAGAAGAGCTACAGAATATTTTTATTGTAAATTTAACCATTCATGACAATATTGTATGGTTGCTATTTGCATGGCTGTGGTGTCCGGTATATATGAAGAGCATCTCAGATTATCTTGCACTAGAAACGGCAGAAATCATTGCAAAATGCACAAGAATAAGAGCTTAAATCAATCCCAGAAGTAGCGGCATCCTCATCAAACTTTAAGCTAGATCATTTACAGAAAAAGCGAGTATTTAAATGCAAATGGCTGACGGATGACGATTACAAACATATGTCAGGATCAAAACATTGCAAAACATGTAATTCAAGAAAAAAGATCAATTCCCTTGTACTTATTACCATACATTTTCTCGTGACCTTTACATGCCATGGGCAGATCATGTTAACGCATTGACATATAAACTGTAACAGTTTAACTTGATAATGGTCGTGCAGTTAGTTTTTTCAATAACAAAACAGCAATTATTTTAATGCGATCTGTAAATTAGTTTTTGTGGTTTTGATCCCTCTTTTTTCTGTAAGGCCTCTCCACCCCCTTTTAGAATCCATAGGCCTGCAGGGCCAGCTTTTGAGCAAATCTAGATTGAAAATTGTATATGATATATTCGTCACGACTAATAATAAGGCCGATGTCCGCTTATAAGTACAAATAAAAAAGAACTAAATTTAAAATTGACAGAGAACACTGAAAAGGTACAATAAGAATTACCACAAAATCGAACCTCCACTTGACGAAAGCACATAAAAGTAAATGTAAAATACCGAGACGAGACATAACATACATAATGAAAATCCAACAGTTACGGATTTTCAAATTTTAGAAATCAATTCAAACCAGCGAAACAAAATGTAGCACTGCATAGATTCAAAGGTAATAGCATTGGCCGAGGATATATCTGTAAATACCATGTTTAATAATAAAGGCAAACAATATCCCGAAGTTATACCTTCTCTGCAATCAAACGTGGCTGACATTGAGTTTGCTCACCTATAACGGCAACGATTGGAGAGATGAAGAGTTCTAACAATGACAGTTCAAATTATGGCTTTAAGTCTTCGTTTTCATGTAGTCCTATGACATTACTGGTGTTCCGGAAAGTTTTCTAAAGAGATCAGAACATTATGGATACCACGCATTAGTTAATCTCATATAGAGCATTTACTTAAATGCATGAAAGCTTATGCCCTGCTGCATAGGTGTATTCCTATGTGATGTTTTGTCGCTGATTAACGCACATGCTTCGAACCCTTTTCATACATATGACTCTTAATTAACCTCTCATAATAATAACATCCACAAAAAAGTAATTACAATTAAAGTCATTACTTTAAATAGTTAACAAAAATAATGTTTGGAAATGTTAATTCATGGAACTAATTATTAAACAATACATTTTCCTCTTTTAGTCCAAATGTATGTCTACCTTAAATAATTGCTAAGTTGTTAAAAGACTAGAAGGATATGTATCAATGAAAAACATTTATTCTGGGATGACGGTGTTATAGCAATTAACACAGTTTTGGCAAATGCAATATGTGGAGCATAAAAGAGCCTAGCCATCTATGCGATATACAAGTCAGTGTAATGTCACGGTACAACAAGAATCATATGGTGTTCGTCTTCGTTAAAACTTATGTAAACCCTATAACTGTCGATGTTACTTCATCAAACACCGCTTTCTTAAAATTATGCATATATCAAGAATGCTGTTTATTATTTTGTCGTTTATGATTATTCAAATGAACGCAGAGCGACATGTTTTACAACACATTGTTCTTAACAAGGTTTCACTCATGTAAAAAGAAAGAAGGGTTAGTGTGTTCGACAAGCTCAAGCCCTAAAATATCCATTAGATAATGAGAAATGTTGTAGAGTAAATATACGGACAAGTTTATGGCCAAAACAGGCTGCAGACAAAGCACCAGATATATTGCTGACCAGCAGCAAGAAAACTTATAGCTTTTAAACTCACGTCAGTACAAACTGATATTAATGTGACTTCTTGTTATTTAATTTTTTTGGTTATTATTCTGAGGGTAAAGTCACAAATCAAAGATTGTAAAATATATTATACTGTTCTTTTTATTCTTTGTCTTCTATGTAAAGTTGCAATAAGTGTAACAGCAGATCAATGGTGACTCTTCTTTATTTGGTTTTACAGCCAATATGTGGCATTGACTGAAATCTCTCTCCTCCTCATCCACTCGTGTGCGTTATTCGTTTAATAACTTCAAAGTACTAAAAAATAATACTTTTTGAAAGTGTCAACTATCATGGATCAAATCATATCATACAATGCCACTTTCCCGCGAAACTTCACGTGATCCACGAATTAAAACTAACACCAACGTACTTAATTATAGGAAAGGACCAAAAGGAACTATTTCACCACGAAAGGAATTTAAAGGGATAAAAGAACCAAGAATTGAAATAACAAAACAACAAGTGATAAAACACATCTGGTTACACTCTCCCCCTCTGTCTAAAAATGACGTCTCGTCATTGAAGTCAACCTTTTTTTTTCTTCTGGTCACCTAATACTGTCAACAAATTATGTACATAAAGAATCTATATCCGTATGGACGTACAAATAAACATACTACAAATATACAATTAATTAAAATATGACTACTAACAATGAAGCCAAAAAAAAACAAACTTGTTTACCGATCTTCCCAACTGCTTACAACCCCAACTCCTTCTTGTACACTATTGTTATACACTAGCAATCACATCTATATAAGTCTACATTTGTAGTGTTACACATACAAAATACATCTGTAATACATACACTAATTAACTATCAATTAGTGAAAAGAAGTCTTATGAACGAAATATGTACGCATATATTTCACACATTTCTTCATTTTCCTCCCCCTCAAGAGGAATTTGTGACCACGCAAATTGTAAAAATATTAATAGTTAGTTGAGTTAGTATCTTAGTCAGTACAAAAGTAATATGTTTATCAATATAGCTGAAAAGAAAAGTTACAATTAAAACATACAATACAACAGTAAAAATCTGCTGAAACAAATGCATGTAGCTTAATTTATGAGTGCACTTAGAATTTTATGAGCAGTTAATGTGTCCATTTTACTCAACGCTCCAGAATTAACTAATTCCTCAAGTGCAGTCAACTTTGGATCTACCTGTTGATTAACAGCCCGATACATCAGGTATTCATCAAATTTTTCAACAGGTTTCTTCTCTCGTGCGGATCTTCTCAATGTTGAACTATCTGTCTCATTTTTGGTGCGTCTTCTTGGAACTGGTATTGGTTTTGGCACTTCTTGCTGTTCTGAAATAGTTGGTGATATGTGTACAGTTTCCATGTCTGAACAACTTTCAAGTACTTTATTGTTTTGCTTATCCACAGTGTTTTCTGTTGTATCCAGTCTGTTTCCTGTTGAATTCTCATAATGAGAATCTTCTCCTCTTTTCTTTACAGTCTGATCAACAGCTTTACTTTCTTTATCAAGATCTCCGTCTGGCTTAACACTACGATCTACTTCTCCGCTTTCTTTTACATAACTCTGCGATATGTGATCCCTTTCTTCATATCTATGACTCGATGCTTTAACATCTACTCCGTCATTTGCATGACTCGGTGATTTAACAGGATTTTGGGCGTCCCCAAACAACTGTACACATTCTGTACATTCATCCTCACTTGAGTCATCGCTTTCTCTCTCTGTAGTGACATCACTTTTGTCTTTATCTTTAG
Organism: Sinonovacula constricta; assembly: GCA_007844125.1. Taxonomy (NCBI): domain Eukaryota; kingdom Metazoa; phylum Mollusca; class Bivalvia; order Cardiida; family Solecurtidae; genus Sinonovacula; species Sinonovacula constricta. The sequence continues at coordinate 11,534,454 of CM017555.1, read as the reverse complement.
GCACGTCATGTGATATGTCATCTGTATCGGTACATAAGTTGAATTGCATTGTCTCTCCTCCTGTCTCAGTCCCGTCTGTATAGCTCTTCATCAGAAGTAGCCGGTTACGATGCAATACCTTCTCTTTGCCTGTTACGTCCGACTTTAACTTGTACACTGGGATGTCCGGTTGTCTTTGTTCCAAAACTGTGTATGTGTCCGTTTCAAATTTGTCTGTAATTTTGTGTTTTCCATCGAAAGCCTTTCTTCTAATTAAAACTGTATCTCCAACACTGATTTCTACTGCTTTGGCCTTCTTGTCATACTGGACTTTCTGTTTGAGTTTATTTTTCTGGTAATGCTGTTCCACAATCTCTCTAGTTCTGTTTATTATCTCGTGTAAGTCCTCCAGGTATTCTTCAGTACATTTGTTGGTGTTCTCTTCTCTGGCATTTTCAAATATTACATCTATTGGTAACAATGGTTTCCTTCCAAATAACAACTCATAAGGGGCATATCCAGTAGATTCGTGTGGTGTACAGTTGTATGCATAGACTAATGAATTGATGTACTTTTTCCAATTCAACTTTTGATCTTCTTCGAGTGTACCCAACATATTTAAAAGTGTTCGGTTGAACCTTTCTGGGCCTGCATTCCCTTGTGGATGATAAGGTGTTGTTCTGCTTTTCTTCACACCTGTCAGTCGACAGAGTTCTGCTATTATCTCACTCTCGAAATTTGCACCTTGGTCTGAATGTAATCTTGTTGGAATTCCGAAGTTCAAAATAAAGTCATTGTATAATGTTTCGGCTGTTGTTTTTGCAGTTTGGTTTTTTGTGGGAATGGCTTTGGCGAACTTTGTATAGTGATCTGTAATAATAAGAATGTTTCCAATGTTGCCTTTTGCTGGTTCTAATGTTAAGAAATCCATGCATACCAATTCTAATGGATACGTTGTTTGCACGTTGACCAGGGGAGCTTTATCTACAGATGACTTACGTCGAATACATCTCTCACACTTTTCAACGTATTCCGCTATCTCTTTTCCCATACCTGGCCAATAAAAGCGCTCTCTTGCAAGTTTAATGGTGCGGTCTTGTCCGGGATGTCCAACGTCGTTGTGTAATCCTTTAAGGATTTCTTCTTTATAACAGCGTGGCACAACTAGCTGTTCAATTACTTCTCCATTGTCTTCTATTGTTCTGAATAATATTCCTCTTTTCATCTTTAAATGTTTGAACTGCTTCTTCATAGTAATGTCATTTTTGGTGTAATAATTATCAGGAATTCTTCTATCTAACACAGCTCTTCTCCATCTTTCTACCAGATTGTCACTCCTCTGGGCTCTCCGTATCTCTCTGAATTCTTTCTGAGCTAAAGTTTGTCCTTGTTCTTCTATGGTCTCCAATATATGCAAAGAAAATGATGGAAGAGTCTCAATTAAAGGAATTGTCATGACATTGCAGATTTCTTTTACCGTTTTGTCTTCTATATTTATGACTGTGACATTGCTATCAACTGTCTTGAAATGAGGATACCTGCTCATAGCATCTGCATCTTGATTCCTAAGTCCAGCACGGTACTTGATGGTAAAGTTGTACTGTCCTAATGCCGAGGCCCATCGTTGACCTGTAGCGTCTAGCTTTGCTGATGTCAAGATATGTGTTAAAGGGTTGTTGTCGGTAAGTACTGTAAAATGGTTTGCCGACAGATAATCACTGAACTTCTCGGTTACTGCCCACTTCAATGCTAGGAACTCAAGTTTAAAGGCACTGTAATTCTGCTCTGCCTTATTTAGTGCTCTACTAGCATAGGCGATAACTCGCTTCATTCCATCCTGTTCTTGATACAGTACGGCTCCCAAGCCTTTACCTGAGGCATCTGTGTGCAACTCAAAAGGCAAACTAAAATTAGGGAAAGCCAGAACTGGTGGAGATGATAGTAGGTCTTTAATCTTGTTAAAGACAGCTTGCTCTATCTCTGTCCATTTCCATGGTTTTACATTTTTCTTTTGTCCTTTCTTTAATGATGTTGGGGGTAACAGGTCAGAAAGTGGTCTTGCAATTTGGCTGTAATTCTTTATAAATCTTCTGTAATAACCTGCAAATGCTAGAAAGGATCTTAACTCATCTGAATTTTTCGGTGTTGGCCAGTTCTGCACTTTTTCAATCTTGGATGGATCCGTTTCAACGCCGTTTGCACTAACTACATGTCCCAGAAACTGTACTCTTGGCCGAAAGAAAAAACATTTCTCGGGCGCTAATTTGAGGTTTGCTTCTTTAAGTCTTGTTAAAATGATATCTAAACGTTCCACGTGTTGTTCAAAAGAGTCTGAGAATATAATCAAGTCGTCAAGGTATATCAAGCATATTGTCATATTGAGATCTCCCAGGATATTTTGCATTATGCGTTGATATGTCGCAGGACTATTGGTAAGTCCAAAAGGCATTCCTGTTGTATTCATAAAATCCAATTGATCCAACAGTGAAAGCAGTTCTCTCTTTGTGTAACTCTTCTAGCTCTATCTGATGATATCCAGATTTCATATCCATAGTGCTAAAGTATTTTGCTCCATGCAGAGAGTCGAAAATTTCTTCCATTCGTGGTAAAGCAAATGAATCTTTGACTGTAATTGAGTTTAATTGACGATAATCAACACAGAGTCTTAGCTTGCCATTCTTCTTTCGTACTAAGACGATGTTGGAAGTGTATGGTGACTTTGATGGTCTGATGATTCCAGTAGCTAAAAGTTGCTCAATGTGTTCTCTTACTTCATTAATCATTGATGGAGGGATACGTCGGTGTCTTTGCTTGAATGGTATGTTATTGATGAGATCTATCCTGTGCTTGATTTTATTATATATGCCTATGTCCATATCATCAGCTGAAAAGATTTCTTCATGCTTGGTGAGAAGTTGAATCAGTTTCTCTTTTTTCTCTGCGTTCAGAAGACATTCTTCATCAATATTCAGTAATTTCCGAATATCTTTGGGTTGACAATCCTTAGCGATTTTGTTAAAATATTCTTCTTCTAAAGTTGCTGGTTGTATTTCACCGATGATTGATCTAGGTGGTATAACTATTGTGTTGGTTGTAATGTTCGATAAACAAACTTTAATGATTCCATTTTTCTTGTATTCATATTTGATAAGTGCAGGTTCAACATTGTAATCTGATGATATCTGATTTTCTTTATATTCTTCAATTATTGCACTAGAGCAAGGTATGTTTAGTTCCTTATCGGCAAAGCCTGTCACTTCTACTACTTCGTTAGGTCCAATGATGATATTTTTCTTAGATGCATTTCTCACTATAGCCAGTCTGTTTCCATTCTTTTTAAGATCTTTCTCTCTCAGGACTAGAATTCTAAAGCTGAGATACCAAGGTGTAAATAACTTAGCTCGCTGTAGAAACTGATTTCCAAAACTATTTTTACATTCTGTCATGAGCTCAGTTAAAATGTTCATTCCCAATACAACAGGTACTCTATTGGTATAAGATGTGTCATTTGTTATCAGCATCAAACATGGTAGAGGCTTGCTATCCGGTAGTCCAACTTCTATGATTAATTCTGTCTCAATATATCCTTTGTATGGTAAACTTTCGCCATCAGCACATTCTATATTAAGTATGTGTCCAACAGGTCTTAACTCTTTATCAGATAAATGTTCTTTGTAAAAGCTTTCTGCTATTAGACTGACGCAGCTTCCGGTGTCAAGTAGAGCTTGTGTTGTTGTATCTCCAATTTTTACTGAAACTTCATTGACGTTACCTACAAGTTTGGGACCTTTGCCTTCAGCATGTGTGCTCTGGTCCGGTCCTGCGACTTGAGCACTTATAAGTTTGGGCACTGTTTCTTCAAATGACCTTTCTGTTGGCAGTATGTGCAGACAAACTGTTGAGTGATTGTAGGGCAATTTGTCTGTATGTGTCCCTTCTTGTTACAAATGAAGCAAGTTGGCTCCAATGATCTTTGGGGACGTTGGGGTTTGAATCCTCCTCTGTAGTTGCCTGGTCGTCCAACTGTGTCTCTACCTCTGGCATATGCTCCTCTTCTTTCACTTGTCCACTGTTTGTATTGCGGCTCAGGTACATGATGTTGTTCCAACTTCTTTTGATGCTGCTCTAAGGTGTCCATTCTTGCATTAAGTTGTTGTAGAAGCTGTTTTACCTCCGCGAGTTCTGATTCCTTTTTTTCGGATTGCAATGCAGTTTTACATGTGTTGATATTTCTTGCAACATCTCTTTTCATCTCCAATTCCATCTTTCTAAGTTCTCTTTTAAATCTGTCATAGTCAGCAATTCTGTCACACTGGTACGTAGACATTTGTTTCAAGTCTTTAACTAATCCCGAATACAGAACCTGTTTTAAAATATCTGTATCACTCCGCCGTAATCCGCCAAGCTCTACCGCTCTATCAAAATGTTCCTCTAGTCGAGAAGCAAAGTTTTCCACAGTCTCATTTTGTTGCTGCTCACAAGTGTAAAATTCTTTCATTGCTGTTTCTTTTGTTTCCACCATTCCATACGAACTTTCTAGTTTCTCCATTACATGTCTTAAGTTGGCTCCTGGACCCAAACGTCTAATCTTTTCTCCAGCGCTTCCCTTGATGGCTCGTCGAATGCCTAGTAAAATCTGCATCTCTGTAAAACATCCATCAATCAAAAGAGCTTCTACTTCGTATTTGAATTTTTCCCAAGTAGCCTCACCTTTCCCTTCCTCTCCAAAGAATGTTGAAAGTTTTGGGAAATGATGTCCTCCTACATGTTGTTTTTCTTCTTTCTGTTCTTCCTTAACATCACCAAATGTCTTCATCAAAGTGATAACATCTTCTGGCGATTCGACTTTTGGTTTAATTCCCAGTAAGTGTAGGGTTTGTATGAGCTTCATATCTTCTTTTGTAATGTTTTCTGTTTTATATGCTTCTGTTTCTTCTTCTGACTCATATCCTTTATTGTTTAAATCTCCACCTGTAGCCATTTTGAAGTACTTGCACTGTGATCGCGTTGTTAACAGTAATCAGTATTTTCACTGTAAACTGCACTATTATTTTTATATGCTGAAATAGAAAGCTGAAAACAAGAACTTATCCTTTTCTAACTGTAAATGATAAATAAGGAAGTTATGTAATATTTAAAAAAACTTAATTTAACTTACTAATTCATCAGAATCTTAATTTTAATGAAAATATGTTAAGAAAGTATACTATTAAACTGTATATAACCACTAAAATTCTAGTTTTGAATTATCTCCCATTTAACATATTTATTAATTATCTCCCTTTTACGTGTAATTGAAAATTCTTCTTTTCAACAAATAATGAGCTCAATAAATATATGTGCAAATGTCACAAACAAAATTAACAACCTGCAAAGAATTGCAAATCATACAAAATAGAACAATTGTAGCAATAGGGTGGGGGGGTTGTCTATAGACCTAATACGGTAAGTCGTTGTAGACTCTGATCATATAATCCGTGTCAATGCTTAAGGTTGTATACTTAATAATTACTAAGTGTGACAATTATATGCAAATTCAACCTAATTACTTGACAATTACTAACAAACACTACTTTAAATGTGTACTAAATAAACTATTAATCTTGTTGAATTAACTATAATACACCAAACTACAACATTTTTTTTTTTTTTTTAAGGAAAGCTACATTTTACATATATAACAAATACAACTAAATTACAACTACTTTATAAGCTATAAGTACAAATAAATAAACTACTTTAATTAACCTACTATACTGTTTCAGTTGAACAACTATATTCAGTATATATTAACACTTTTATTTAAAACTAGATTTAACTACCAGTGCTTATAATATATAAAACGTCTGTAGAAATATCTGTACGGGTCAGCCAGTCAGTATGTAAACAAAAAGGGAGGTAATCACCAGAATAACCGAAAATATCAGGGAAGACAATCACCTACATGAATTTTCCAATTTCCACTGGGACAATTCAATACAAACTGTATTGAATGAAATATTTTGAAGAGCCAACAGAACTTTAAATAAATTTGAGCAACCAATTTATATCAACAGACACAATGATATATGCCAATTATTCAAGACAGAATTAAGAAGCAGTAAATTAAAATTATGAGCTATAAAATTTACTGACAATTAATGTGTTTTGTACTTATACAAAAAGATTTTGTTCTAGAAAAGCAGCATGGATGTATTTCTATATTTATAAGATGTGAAAATTAATAAAATAAAAGGGGGTAGGGTATGAAAAAGTTAAAGTGAGTGTTTACGTGATAGCCTTCACCAGTGAAATACTGACCACCAATATTTAAACATGCTTTAGTGAAGTATTCACTCTCATAATTACAATATCACTCATATTAAATGGAAATCATTAAAAACTGCAGTTATTTGAAAACAATTTAGAAACAAAATAATATCAGCTTAAGTTTAGTAAACAAATCTGGCAATATTAATAAAATGATAACTGCAATTTTCAAATTTCCAATAATTATCTTACTCACTGTTACTCTAGATTTATAGGTAGGTAGGTACAGGGTACAACACACAACACAAGCCACCAGAACTGGTTTACACCGTCCAAACAGTCTACACCACTGAACGTTTGATTGTACCGTCCAAACAGTCTACACCACTGAACGTCTTTGGATGTCTATCTCGATGAAGCTCAAATCCTGGCGATGATGAATGCAGAATGAATATGTGTGATCACACAAGTAAAACACAATCACAATAAAATTGACTTTTTAGTTTTTTACGTGCACATTTACATATTTATATAAACTGTTGAAAATCTTTACAACAGATGCATCTCCGTTGAACACAATTTGATTAATTCAATTCACTTGCAAACACTTCATTTATAATATTAAATTTCAAAATCTGTTATATTAAATTTCAACACTTTTCATTGGGCGCCATTTGTGACTTCTTGTTATTTAATTTTTTGGTTATTATTCTGAGGGTAAAGTCACAAATTAAAGAGTGTAAAATATATTATACTGTTCTTTTTATTCTTTGTCTTCTATGTAAAGTTGCAATAAGTGTAACAGCAGATCAATGGTGACTCTTCTTTATTTGCTTTTACAGCCAATATGTGGCATTGACTGAAATCTCTCTCCTCCTCATCCACTCGTGTGCGTTATTCGTTTAATAACTTCAAAGTACTAAAAAATAATACTTTTTGAAAGTGTCAACTATCATGGATCAAATCATATCATACAATGCCACTTTCCCGCGAAACTTCACGTGATCCACGAATTAAAACTAACACCAACGTACTTAATTATAGGAAAGGACCAAAAGGAACTATTTCACCACGAAAAGAATTTAAAGGGGTAAAAGAACCAAGAATTGAAATAACAAAACAACAAGTGATAAAACACATCTGGTTACATTAATAAGGCAATTATATAGAGAACACATCAGAGAATATGATACAGCAAGACACGAATCAAAATATACGGCCACCTGTAGCCTTCTACAGGATGTACACCACCAGCTTTAGATTCCCAATAAAAAAATAATTAAAAGGTCCGATGAGAATTATAACAAATATTAAAATTTGAACTACCACTAGACAAAGGCCATTATAAATGTAAATGTAAAGATATAAAATCCCGGGACACAACATTTCGACCGAACAACATCAACAAGAAAACAACAAACCAAAACGGTTAACGCAGTGGAACGATCAATCGGCAAAATAGGTCGATAATAATAATAATAATAATAATAATAATAATAATAATAATAATAATAATAATAATAATAATAATAATAATAACAATAAGAAGAAGAAGAAGAAGAAGAAGAAGAAGAAGAAGAAGAAGAACAAAAGTACTTATGATGAAGTCGTACATACAATGGCCAAGGTTTATAAAAATCTTGCCGAAAAGAACTGCAAGGATCCCCCGGGTTTTTCAAAAAAAGTGTTTAAAAATAGAGAATATCATTTAAGTACGAAAAAGAGTAAATTAATTTTTAATATCTATTTGCAATTGATCTATTGTGAAACAACGTTTTTCAAATCATATTATTTTACCTCGAACGACCCACTGCCTGTGTCAACTTCTACGCTCAGGTAACATGTTTATAAACTATATTCTCATTTGTCGTTAAATACAATATTCCCACTTTCTTCTATGCTTGCATGGTGATATTATGTTTGAGTGGTTCTTTTACATTATCTTTTCATTGTAATTTGTTGGAGAACCTTTGTATATCAATCGTTCATAGATACAAAACATAATTGAATGATAACAGCTGACAGTTAATTTTATTAGCCAACAGATATTAACAATAGTAGCATATACACTGAACAGCTGAGAACGCAATGTAAAAGTCATTGATATGTGCTTGACGTTAGCGACATTGTTTTGCCCTGTCTGAAAATTTCTCTGTTTTAATTATCCTTTGTTCATTTTTTATTTTTAACGAGTTCAAATAAACCACTTACTTGCCATATAAAGATCATTCGACATATTTAACCATTTGAAGTATTATCTTTTATAATTTACTTTCCTAAGAAATACCCCGTTGTATTTAGAGACTACAGACGAGTAAAATACCGAATCAATTTTACGGCAATCCCTTTACACATATTTGACAGCGCGTTTGATTGTAAGCCTCTAGACTTGTCATCGTTAATTAAAATGCACTTGCGGCAAATTTTGTTTCAACAAGATAACAAGGTCTAACGCTCTTACAATAAATCACCCCACCTTTTAGTACGGTAAATATAAAAATCAACTTTTTGCCGCCCTCCAATGACATATTCTTCACAAAGTAAAGCTCATCCCGACCAATTTAAAACGTGCGTGCTTATATTATGTCTAGGATCTCACCAAGCAATCCGTACTGGTGAAACAATTTGCCGAAATTATAACCATATGCGATTCCAAATCAAGACAACTACACCCATAAAAAGAAGGCGTAGGACGTAATAGCAAGAATAACAAAATCATTGATTCGTCGCTGAATACAACCTAGTGACTAGGACAGAAAACAATAATTTCTCTGTACAAAAGGGGTAAGGTCACACACACATATATCAAGTCACTAAATGACAAACGTTTAAACCTGGATTCGAACTTGCATCTTTTCTTAAAAAGGGCATATTGCACGCATTCTCAATACGCTGCGTTAGTAACTTGCTAATAACTGTTGTAAGAACATCAATCGAAATCAACAGAAAATTCGCGCGTACCCATTTTTCATTTATTATTTTTGTGAAGTACAAGGACCCTATGGACCTTTTAATGAGCGTCATTTCAAAATTGCGAAATAACACAATTTTGTGTGTATCTGCCTCAATTTATATCTTGTGTTTTATCATACACACATTGTGACTATCAAAATTCCTATTAAAGGTAATGAATAATAAATAAAGTTTCCTTTATTCAAATTTAATTTCTAACTCGGTAATCTTAAACTTTCCTTGTTTAAATCTTTGGGGTTATTTTACGTTTGTGAGATCTTAATAAAGCAGTAAGGCAGTCAGTTCTAGATCCATAACTTCATTTTAATCGTTTCTTTTGTACGTCCATACTTTAGATCAATAGCAGACCGAGTATAAAATGTACCAAATAGCATTTACAAATCATGACACCTTCTCTTAGATATGTACACACAATCTTCCCACCTGCGAGCGTGTTTTCTTTCGCCAGATCATTGCTGTGATTTGATACTCTTGATGCTACATCTAAAACGTTTCATTAATAAAACAAGCATAAACTGACACAAACTAAATAGGATCACCAGCAGAACGATAAGCGTGATGGTAAAGTATATTAACATACCTTGAGAACCAAATGAAAAAATATTTAAGAGTAATAAAACTAAAAAACGTTCTAGTTTAGATTGGGTGTAACTTGGTATCACTGAAAAAGCCTGGTTTAATCTGAGAAAATAACTTTTAAACCTAATATGTTTAAAGATTAGGAACTTTATTATATAAGCACAACGTCTATCTAAAAATGATATATCTATTTACGTAAATTGTTTGGACTTCCTGCCGTGAGTTAGTCTGGTTTCTTTCACTACACTTATAGAATTTCATAATATATCAATGCTAGTGTGTATTTCGAAGAGTTGTTTGTTAATCACCCAAACATTATACTGCTAAGGATTGTCTCAACTAAGTATACATTCATATTAAAATGCAGTCTTTCATAGAATATATTTTTAAAAAATATTTAGCTGGAGTAGCAGGTACATGTACTTGGGTCTAACATGGCAGACAAGTTCTCTATATCACACACACACATATATATATATATATATATACAAAGAGCAACTATTATTTTCACTTATGAAACCACTTGATACATGAATCTAATAATTGCAGTGCTATCTCATCGAAATAGTTTCAGATTTTTTACTAAACTTTTAGAACTATTAGAACTATTTGAACTAAATGAATACAACATTAAACAATAACATATAGTTTTAAAGATAAATCGTGTAATAAATCTTACGATAAAATCCTTAAGAACTACTTAAAAATTGACTTGCTCGTAGTTGAATATATAAGGCGTCATTATTGTTTAAACATTATTCACGTTAATTGTGCTACTATTTTCGATCAGTATATATTTTAAAACTAAAGTATAGTAAAATATGTATGCAACTACTGTTTGTATTGTCCATGAAGGCAGTGACACTTTGATGCTTTGTCGTTGACGTTAATGTTTACATTCAACGGTGGATTATACAACTTATATAAGGCAGTTTGAATTCCCGGCCATAAGCAATCACCAGGGCTTATGTGAGAATATCGTTATAGGATCATAATTCAAATGTAAACATGTGACATATACACCAGAAACTCACCTCAAATCATTAATAAATTTTGTTTAATCTGAATACCATGACAGAAATGGAATTCAACAGTGTGATCTGGAAAATTCGAAGAAGGAACTCAATAACAATCGAGTATTATTCGACGTGGAAGCTGCAGGAGTATATATAATAACGATTAATTCATTATAAAAAGCGATTGTATAAAAACGTGCGCCATGAGAGAATTAAATGCCACAACAGAGAAGCTGCTAAAATGTTGAGATTTTTTAACGAGTGTAGGACACTTTAACACGTGGCACGTTGCGATTCAGATTCTGATTACTAAAATTATACAATATTATCTGATTGATAAAATTATACAATATTATATCTGCATGAATTTCAAGCCTATGATAAAATAGCAAAACATGTAAGACCAATCTATTTAACAAATATCAATAAAAAGTACAGGACAGGCGTGATAACCAATGACCAATGGTCACGTTACTCGTATAACCATACAAAGAAAGGTTTGTATCAAATAGCAGCAAAATATCATTAACAATATCAATTAAAAGCACCGAAGTGACCATCAGAACAATAATAAAAAATTCAACTAAGTTCTAAAACAACCAACAATATACATGTATAACCTAGAATAGACTCGATGGTGTACACACATAACAATTTGAGCGGATGTAATAAATAAAATAGAGCTGTAAACAGTAAAACACAGTAATATGAACCTTTGATTATGTCAGATACATTGAGAGACAAAAGCTAAGTCCACGAACCTTTAATGTGTGGATAGGCATGTGTTAAATCGCACGTGCTCATATTTAAAATTATTTATGGAGTTCTTAAACGTATTTAAATTCCTTCTGTATTCCTTTCGTAGTATCAAAACAGGCTCTTTTGAGTATTTTTTCTTCTGACTTGTTTGAAGTATGGGATTATACACCATTAATAACTGCATAACCCAAGAAAAAAATAGTGGAGAAGTAGTCACATTGAAAGTATTATCATTACCTAGCTGCTTGTATAATTAATCGTTTGTCTCTGTTTTTGCATTTAACAATCATACAAATTGAATATCGCATGTGTACTTGCGTGTGACAATAATAGATAAATTTATTAAGGTTATACAAGGTTTTGCTTAAACCAACAGGGTAGTAATTAAAATGTGACAATGTGACGATAACATCGGTATATAGAAAACAACAACGATAATGCCAAAAACATAAAAAAGATAACAACAGTAAAACTACTTGTGTGTTTTATTACCTTATTGTAAATGCCATATAAAGGCGACAAAATTATTCATATAATATTTTTCGCATATAGTAAATAGAGTAAAATATACAAAATAAGCAATTTACATAGCGATGTAAATACATATGGCAACATACAACACCTGATGGCTATTTGTTTTAGTGACTTTATTCCATGCACTTCTGAAGGCTTTGATAAGATGTTCAATGAGTAAGACAACATTAACAGTATTCATTATTGCGATGCTAAACTGACGGTATAACCTCAGGGTTTCGATAGTCTTCTTTACATTTCAAACTCTCTTCCAAGAAAATAAACACAGCGATATTTCATATATAAATTTTATATGACCTAAGGCACACACCTGTACTGGAAACAACCCCCCTTTTTTGGATTTGGAGCAGTCAGAGTTTAAATGTTTAACATCAAAAGATAAGACCGATTTGATATTTAAAGAGGGCCATCATACAAACAGATCAGACATCATTGGACTCATCACGAGGCTATATCAGGTTAAACTACAACGATTTTCAATTAACCTTCCTGGCTTAAAAATCTAAAGCATCGTTTTTAGCTCTAGATATCAGTTGTTGAAGAGCTATGGTGGAAAGACATTTTCCACGTATAAAACGACTACGCCGAAAGAATCTTGCTCCGATAAACTGTTTGCAACATACTCACAGCTTAATCAACTAGTGAAGAAATACGATCATATTTGGTGGATAAAGTTCAAAGCATATGACCATGGCGTTTGATCTGGATAAAATTAAAATGTTTCAGTTGATATAATCTAGTTATTACACAAATGAACGTAGATATTTAATAGTTATTATTAAACAAACCAGACTTATTGTTATACAGTTTGTATTAAAATAGCTAAGATCAAGAAACAAATACAATAGATTATAAAACATATATGTAATTTAAGCAAATTTGTGACCTTGTCATACTTTCTTACCTTTACCTATTCGCTATTAAAAGTCCCGTGCATGTCATCTATGTTGATATTTACTAGGCATTTAATCAGTATAGTATAATGTCTAAATACTTTGGAAGCAAGGTCGTTATTAGAATAAGAAAATCTATCAAAGTACAAATAGAAAAGTACAAATATAGTAGAAATTTAGACAATCGACTTTAAAAACAGAAGAGTTGGTGTAGGATTAAGCCCAACAATCTATTGCAAAATGCTAAATATCTTGCTATATAAGACCAGTATGAGACCTGCTTTGAATTCCAATGTCCTCTCATGACAGACAGTGTTACTTCTACCACATTGGGCAATTATATTTTATGCATGTATAAAAATATATGTCGAAATTCAATCGTATGTGATTACACAAATAAATGCGAAAGAAACAACAAGCTTGTGCTGAAAAGACATTGGTCTTTACAGGCTTTCAAAATAAAATAACATATAAAATTAAGTTTAATGATAAGGATCTGTTTTAGTCTAAATGTACCCATGAGACGATAATAAATATTGTAGAGTCAATAAACAGGCGATAATAATGTCAAGAGAAGTTGCAGAAATTGTCACAGAAGACACGTATTTCAGCAGCAGTATAATACTGATTTGTTTTCGGAAAACGTTACAAGAACTACATGTATAATGATAACATGACAGGGAATATAGAAGCAAAAATATCAGCAAAACGTTTTAACTGATCGTTCGGGACCTCTCCTCTCCCACTGAAACAGTGACTGCAAGGAGACCATTGACATATAAAGCGGAAGGCCAAGCGTCTCAGTAGGAAACATCCCTGCTATGATCACTATTTGGCTTGCCTTCCTAAAAAGAGTTAATTCTACGTCTGGTTTGCTGAAATTCGCTTTATACTATCAAACTGAAGGCATCACACTTCATGAGTTTGCTTCCTATGAACTCCTCCTTTGTGATGCTATTCGTTTGTTAATAGGCATCAATAAACAAACAACCAGTACATATTATTTCTATCATACAATCACAAAAAATGTTTGACCAACATTATTTTAGTGATAAAAAAGAAAGAAATGAAAGAAAAACATCGGATTTTCGTGAAGGTGCAATAATTATACTCTGTATAATTGTATTGTATGTAAATATATAATCAGCTATAAATCCACTTATAAAGTTCAGTCGAACGACGTATTATACTGAAACATTAAAGAAAGACTAAACTGTTTAAATAATATCGCTCCGCCATATTTTCCAGCAAAGTTTGTAAAAGAAATCAAATTCAGTTTCTTGAAAAAGATTAAGCTTTAATCACTTTATCATTCAGATGTATAAATAAACACAGGCCCGTCTTTTATGGCGACTTTAGTCACATATAATGCTTCCAGCAGGAGCGAGTTAAATACAACGATGATTGAAGAACCATTAGTTTAGACAAATTGGACAGCCCGTTTGATCTTAACACTTTCGACCTATCATCATTACTTTAACGACACTTGAAACAGTTTTTGTTCATACAATCTAAACAAACCCAAGACGCTTGTAACACATACCTTTTCTTTTAAAAGAAGAGATTAAAGTAGATAACGTTTATCTTTGATGAATGAGATCTTCCAATGAAACATTTGTCACAGACCTGTTTTGGGCCAAAGAAAATAAACCCATACGTGTCGCGGTCTCTTTTTTAATATACATACTTCTGTCTTGTTAATTTCTTTACTGTAGCACTTAATGAAGTAATTTATCGTCGCAATTATAACACATGCTTGAGTAAATTTTGTGTTTTTCAAATTCAACGTTTAACCACATAAATTAATTTCTTAATAAGAAAATTTAAATAGTAATGAAATAACAAACATTACCAAAAGTACGATTAACGTAAGCCGATGGCGTAATAACAAATCACGGTCCTCGTTAGGGTAAAGCGCATGAACTCCTTTCCCATGACTTGCAGAGTGTCATTGGTTATTCCTTAACGTTTGCATGATTCCTGCCTGCCTATATTCTGAATCCGTCGCCGATAGCATGAACATAACTAGCGCAGAATTAAAGTACTTGTTTATTTTAGGTAAGTCTGTTGCACATTTTCAGCACGGATTATTCCGGCAAATAAACAACAGCCACAGGAACTGAACTGGCATCCTCCGTACATAGATCTGTTCAGACTGAAAATAGTACACGTTCGGAATACAGTATTAGTGTTCAGACACTTCTGTCTTACTGAATATTATCATGTTTTATTTTCAATAATCATGAAATTAAACAGACTTGAAAGACTAGAAAGTGACATTGAGCAAAATTAATTTTCAAATTAAATACGTGTTCGTGAATAAATACATTTATGGTAATAGTATGGTGCCTTGTAGGACTGAATGAGTTCCACTTCAAATTGCCTGTAGACCTTATTATATATGTACGTCTATCTTAATCCCTACTAACATTTCCTTTCAACGGCGTGTGTTCCCAGTCCCATATCGGAGTGTTCCATGTTTAGGTTTACTTGTCTTTTATTTTGTTTTATTATTGCATATCGAGTTTTAATATTTACAAAATCAATACATTAACGTTTAATTAAACCGGTATGAGCATGGTTTGGCATGTGTACACGACACTTAGATTGAAGTAGTTCGTGAGTAGCTGGACTTAAAGATGTTGAGCATCCTTATGACTCTTAAAATAGGCTATTCCATTATAACCTTTGAGAACATCCCCGTTCACACATAAACATTTAATATGGTTCAGTCATGTTCTCATATAGTTATTGTCGTTAATGACGTTAACTGCAGTTCTCTGTCGATAATCATGTTTTGAACAAAAATGTGTCATAACCGGACACAACATTTATATGACAATGTTTTCGGAAAGCTGCGATTTCGGAAGTAAATTGTGACGACTTTACACTAAAAGGTAACTTGTGGATGTCATATTTTGTTAAAAAACAGAGCTGAGAACGTTGGAGGTTTCTGCTGATTGAAAAACAATCAATTAATTTGCTGGAAAATCATAGGTCAGCACTACAGTCAAAATGAATATTTCGGTTTCTGACGGGTTAGAAAGATATGCCATTCGATGATTTATTAACAATTTCCTGTTACTGGTTAAGAGCCTTTTAAAGAATACCCCAAAACAAACAAAACCTGGCAAAATTTATTTTATTAACACTAAAACAATTTGTAACATGAAACTGTTTGCATTCAAGTTTTAAAGATTTACCTTTCTCTGACTAAAATCGTGATTGATGATATAAACGAATCGACAAGATAAATTACATGTCCAAGTAAAATATGTTAGTAAGTCTGCTCAATACTTTTACAATTTCTTAAAAAATATCTCTTGAGTTCTATTTACAGGTTCATATTTTCGTCCTTTCTTTAGGACGGTCACCATGGATATACTTTAACATCTATAAAAACGAGAATGTAAACACATGCACGTAATAGTCTGACTTGAACATAATATAAATAAATGTTCTTCACTCTGTGTTTGCTTGGATTCAAATAAAAAATTGAAGCAACCGGAACAATTCAGGTCGGTTCGTTTCGAGTATCTAGCTCAATGATATTTATAGAGAGAGTTGCGACGTTTTCTCTGCCATAAATAAAAAACCGCGATGCATAATTTATTACAGGAAGCAGTTAGTTGAGTCTATATGAGAATTTCATTATGTGAACTTTATTTTTCCATTAACATTTCTAGATTTCGTTAGAGAAACAGCTATTTTTGCACTATAAATTGATGTATCAAAACCGTTATGTGTGTTGGTTTGACATATGGTACTCCCATTCATATTTTCGCGGGATCTTCCCGACATACATTCAGTAATGATTTTTGATGTGCCCGAATTGTTTATATTGGAATAGAAGTTTAATATCACCAATGAGTCTACGTGTCACAAAACGAAGCATTTAAAAACGTTCGACAATGGAGTCATTATCATATAAATGATGTATATATATTTGAAAGATTATTCATGCTATGGCCTGAAGAACTCTACTTTATTCCCCACCATTTTCAGGTTAAGTAAAATGGATACAGCAATAAAATAAAATTTCATGACAAAAGTATCAGCGTTGGCTTTATTCCCAAGTAATACAAGCAATACAATAATACAATCACCGCCGTCTATCAGTTTGCATTTTACCACACAAATGTGAATATAAATCAAACCAACTCGTCGCAGGTAAAGAAGGTTATTCCTTTGAAACTCCTTTCATATTTCCGATAGGTAATTTAATTATGTTGAATAATTATATTATAAAAATGTATTTACCATTTATTAATGGAAACAGTTTGGTTTATGCGTTGGTTTCTTTAACCAGCTCTAAACATGGTTACATGGGTAACAGACGTGTGAACACGATCTGATATGAAAACATTAGGTTTGCATTTATTTTCATACGGATGTTTTCTTTTGATGGCATAATATCCAAGATTTATGGGTACCGTTGTCAGACGTTAATACAAAACAAGGATAACTGTAATTAAAAAGCTAATTCAATTAAACATAAAAGCAATTCTAACCTATCGGGTTCAAATGACTAGGTAAATAAGAAAATGTCCTATAAAAATTTCCACAGATATTGAGAAAAAACGTCAAAGAAAATTAAAACACGATTATATTATTCTAGACATGTATGTTTTAGTTCATGTTACGTAATGATACGTCATGTTATTTTAATGTGTGCCATTCGACATTAAAATACATTAAAATAATTTGGTAATTTTAGAAAAAAAGACTGTCAACAAGTTCTTCACGTAGTATCATGTTTGGTCACAATGTACACAGGATGCTCATTGTCAGCGTCCGTTTCTGTTCTAATACCAGATTATTTACACTCCTGGTGGATCGCGTGAAGTTTTTGCTGAGTCGCATTAAATACAGAAATATAACACCACCGAGTGGACAGTAAAATCAATTTAAACTTGATCCACCGTCTCTTACCCAGTTGACATAAACACACAAGGGCTTTTAAGACGGATGTTTGTCTAGGGATGACCAGAGTTGGGTTTCATGATACCTGACCGGGTGAGATCTTTCGTACTGTTCATGTATGTGGGCGTATACATGTACATGCCACGTCTGGCATTTGTGTCATACAATGTAGAAACATGGATAACTAGATATGAATGATAATGTATGTATTGACTTCGTAGCGTTGTCGGATAAATCGCACTTACCAAGAATTACATCTGGAGTTTGTTATGTAGAAATAAGATTGACTTATCAACAGAAACCGGTACTTTAAAGGGTACACATTTACATTTTTTCGGAATAAATATTATTATTACAACAATTCATGTTACCTTGTTGAATGTCGTACCAATGACGAACGACGAACTTCAGGTACTTAATTATTTTCTATAATTGTAAGCATCGTTTGCATTGTTTGAAAATATGTAATAAGACAAAGTTGTATTTCGTGGAGGGGCAAATGTAAATAAGCCTCAGGTCCAGTTAATGCTATCGTTTATACGTCGCCAATTAGTTTTTGTGGTGAGCTATCACATATACCATGGCATGGAGCGGAGGTTACGGATGATTCAATTACAGTATAACTAGTATCAAGTGTAAAATAGCACGGTCATAAAAACTAACATAAATTATACCGTTTTGCCACAACGGGTGTCCACTTCGTACATGGGCCACTTGTAGAAATATTTCCTTATCGAGGATGTTGTTTCTTTTGTTTTCATTTTATTCTTTTGTGAGAATTGTTTGAAGAAGTAAGTCACACAATAGTGATTATAATTAGGGTCTCGCTTTTGGCGGATATCATTTTATGACAAAAGAATACGGAGAACCTCAGTTCAAAGAAAATACCTCTCCACACTAGTTAAAAGGTCCAATTTTGTCACAAGACATTGTGGCCGTTGTTTTTGTCTGATTTTTTGTATTAGTATATGGTGAGTAAGTTTTTTAATGCGTAGAGCCAATGACATATTGCAGAGATAGTCGCTCATTTTTCTCGTAACATATTAAAACTTTTTAAGATTCATGCTAAAGGGCCGAGTTTACAATTATAAAGCGATTCAGGTGAACACGTCGCTGTTTTAACGTGTGACATTCCTCGCATTGTTATGTTAGTTGTTTCTGCTAACAAGAAGCAAAGTGCTTCATTTGACTGACAACAAAATGGTTTTAACATAGTTTAATATCCTGTACACTTGTAAATGCTTATCTTTAATGTCGTTACTTCGCGACTCTTTCCCTTGTCAACAAAGTACATTATGAATGTACCATTATAAAAACGCGTTATCAACGATATTGTGGGTGTTACACAGGTTAAGAATTATTTTTAATAAAGCGTAACATGTCACCAGTAGGTCGCGCCACCCCTGTACTTGACTATCATTGATACGATCTGTCGCTGGTGATTTGATTTGCATAAGTCGTACATGTATTTTAAACATACATTGAACACAATACCGGCGTAATGGCATCCATCACTTATTAACATACAGAATAAACTGGGTTTAATTTTTTGTGTGCTTTTTTTAATGCCCCTTATAGGAAGCTTGAATATCATTGTACTGGAAATTCAAGGCACAGTTTAGTACTGACATTAATGGTTAATAAATAGAGAATACCAGGTTAGTGTTGATATAGATAAATGTTATCATGCTCGGCCCGAAAATCAGAAAGCACTCGGCAGAGCCTCGTGCTTTCTGATTTTCTTAGTCTCGCATGATAACATTTATTCTTTTTATCCCACCATAAATAGTGTTTTTTTTCAAATAGATTTAAACGGGAAACATTTAAATTTACCGCTACTGCTCCTCCTTTACATGATCTGACATTCCAATGCAATACACGAAATTCATGCGCGTGTATAGAGTAATTCGGCTATAAGAAATAGTTCTAATTAACTTTTAAGAAATAAGACAATAAACATGTTATTTCTTTTATTTTATTTGTGCTATACATAAGGTTGTAATATTTTTGATTAGCATCAAAAATAATGGTTGGAAAATAACATCAACAAAAATCACCACCTTGTGTAATGTTATGCATGTAGTGTGTAATGTCAAGGACGTGTGAAAATTAAAGTTGCTACGCACTTGGCATTAAGAAACGCGAATTACATTCGAGGTTTGTGTGTGTTTGTTGTTTTAAAAACAGTTTGCTCAAGGGTTTTAATTGTGGATGACATTGAAATGCTCTACATTGAATATAGCGCCATATAATTGCGAAGATAGTTGTGATTTTGACTGGGTGACTTGCGAAATTTGGAGAAATGTTGGGGTTGGAGGTGGTGGGTTGGTGTTTATGTTTACGTCTATAAACTGTGACTTATTAGGACATTTGTCCAGATCTGTGCAGTCAGCTGTATTTGGTTCGACTAAAGATCGAGCTCTATCTAAACCATTTTAATGTTCATCATGTAACGACATTTGATCATCAGGGTCTGTCCTAAGATTAGGCAGATGATGCAATCTGAGACAGTCACCAAAAATTCAAGATCAATTTCCTTCTCAAAAATGTTCGGATTAAAGTTAAATTTTGCCTCGAAATCCTCGTAGCTTATCTCTACAACACTGCTTAGTTTTTCACACAATTCTTCATCAAATTCTTTCAATTCACACCACATAACAGCAGGGACTCGCATAATATGACATTTTGACAGTTGTTTTTATTGTTGCAGGCTACAAATTCGTATTTATATTAGTTTTATTACTATTCCTAAACAGTTTTAATTATGTGCCTGTATAACATTTTGTTTTATTTTTTTTGCACGTTTTTGAATTGTAAATGTGTGCATTTTGATTAATAAAGCATTTTTTCTTCAAATTTTTTAATATCATTGTTAAAATGTCCGTTTAGCTCAGCCGGTTAAGATGCCGTTACTTAAATTTTCAATTCTGCAGAACAGAGATCGAGAGCTCGCCCAACCCAACTTTTTTTAAAACCCTCGTTTGCTCTATTTAACCAATTTTTATATTATGGACATTTTTGGGGTGATCACAAGAATAACTACGCGTTAAATGAGTTTCGTTCACGTAAACATTCCTGATCGTTTCGCCAAAAAAGTAGTCCGGCTTAGAGCAGGTACGCGAATATCGGTTGATAAAGCTCATCTTTATCACACGGGTTATATCAACCGATATTTACAGTGATGGTGGGATAAAATGTTGCTCCAAATGCCAATTGCGCGCGTGCGTTTGAAAGATTGACAATCCTTGAGGAGTCCAGAATGAGATGGATGATAGCGGGGGATTCCTAAGTCCAATAAATGAAATGGGATCGAATGTTATTTACCAGCTAGTGTATGTCAATGATAAAGAATAAAGAATCGTGTATGCATCAGTTACGTAACTGAGATCATGTCTGATATTCCGACATTATTCAATCCGCTATCTTATATGTACTGCGTGAATGTAGCATCCTAGTAGGCATTAGTGACTTTCGTATAGACGATCCTATAAATATAGTCGATGTGTTTGTCTTTATTCATAGATTTATTTAAATAATGTCGCAGTCAAGATTTAGGGTTACAAAATATATTTGGTATTTTTGCTGACAAACAACAGTCCACAAATATTCCCATGCTGTTTGAAAGTACCATTCAAACTTACAAAGATAACAGTATGTTAAAACAAACTTGATATTTAAACCCTCCTATTATTTACATATTTACATGTGATCTATTGTAATAACTTATAATCAGACCAGTTCAGGCAATCATTTTTACTCAACAAAAGGATACACTTTCATCACGTAACTTCCGTGAATTACATTCGTTTGTAAAATCGTGCATCACAATTTCTGTTCAGTTAAATGATTACGCCTTTTCTGAAATGAGAACTACAGGTACAATTAAACAGTACTTGCATACGTAATTTACCCAAGAACAATTAACAAAAATTAAGTTTCCAGCAATAACGTTATCGTATTTTATTACTACAATACATAAGGTCTTGAAAGCATTTTAGTTGCATTCCATTAATACACGAGACCATGATTAACAATAAAATTGCCATTGGATCATCAGAAAAAATCACCCAGTTCTACCGTTAAAGGCAAAGCTACATCAAAAATGTACAGTCGTTTCAGAAAGTGGTAGGCTAATAGCACTTGTAGAAGATACGTTATAGTACTGTAAGAGAAAGACCTGGAGAGAAACTTTACTGGAACTTGGTAGCAGAATATTCGGTTAGATCCGACCTACCGGCCATAGTCTGACCTTGTATGTTCGTACTTTTAGATGTCACGACGTCACAAAATAGGGAATTGTATAATAAGTATATATTTCCATGTAAATTACATACATTTTCACCGCAAATCTACAATCATTTACGATTTGACAATATATACTTGACCAGTATTCTTAAATAGGAAATTAAGAAAAATGTCCTATACTAATTACTGCAGATGTAATTAAATCTGAACTACCTCTAGACTCTAGACTAAAGGGTAAATGTAAAAGTGACCAAAACAACAACAAAACAACTCTGAGTCCAGGCATAACACACAAAAAGAAAAAACAACAACAAACAGTTAACGCCTTGGAACCATCAGTTGGCAAAAGGACCGACTGGGGTGATTAAGCCTGGTTTGTAAAGGTTTCCAACCTCACACTTCCTGAAGGCTTTTTTCACAAGCAAACAGTGTAAATAAAAAATTAAATAAAAATATCCCATCAAAGTTAGACAACTAACAGCAAGCACCTGCATCAGGAGTAAAAATTGATAAAAGAATATTATATGCAAACAATATAACTCTTATAACGAACTTTCAACACATGTACAATATGTACAAGAGATATAAGCTTCCAAGTTTCAAATGAGAGAGTAAATTGAAATAAAACTGCCCAACTGGTGACGTATAATAACAATTTAATGACGTCATACGATAAATCTGGTGTGACGTCATATGTCAGAATTAAAATTTAATGTAGAAGAACTCGAAGAAAACAATCTAACCCCAGAAAACAACCCAAACCAACAAAACAAGATCATATTTCATGAAATCCTAATGTTTGTTATAAGTCGAGGATATATCCGCAATGTGCATATTATATAAAAAGGGGCCAACAAAATCCCGAAATTATATTTAGAGCTATGTTTAAAAATATTGCCAACGACTTATTGTAGGAATATGCGCAAATAATTGCGGATGAAATCGATTAACAGCCAATATTTAAAAGACATGATTATTTACATTTTATCAGTAATGCATTTTTGCAGATAATAAAATAAACTGGATGAAAATGGTAAGTTAGAAACGTGATAATGAAAAATGTTCTAGGGACGCACGGATTTTCTTTTTCTGGAGAGCTGCAGAAAATTTTCTAACTGGTATATTTTATCCTAATTTTATTGTTGTTTTGCAAACTGAAACTGTTCAAAACGTTTCTTTAGAGATTATTCTGACAGAGTCGTACTGACTATAATATCATTTTTGGCATAATATATGTTCAATATCTCTGACAACGTTGTGCTACATGCCAATTTGCGCGCGTGCGTTTGATAGAGTGAAAATACTTCAGGGGCCTAGACTGATAAAAATGATACCGGGAGATTCATTAGTCCAATAAATGAACCATTGTGGGGCCAGATGTTATTTACCAACTATAGGTATGTCAATGGTAGAGAATAAAGGATATTGTGCGCATCAGTTACGTAACTGGTGTCAAAAGTCTAATGATATACCATCATTAATCAAATCGCTATCTTACTTGTTCTGCGTGAATATGGTATCACATATCCGTATTATCCCACAAGGCATTTTGTGACTTTCGTAAAGTCGATCCCACGAGTGATAGGTTTTTGTTCATAGATGCATTTACAGTCACAGTCAAGATTTAGGGTTATATATGTATATATGGATAAATGGAATTAACTATATACTACGAAATCCTTTATTTGTAAATCTCGCTATTACTGATACCTTTAATGAGGATCTATTCTTATAACTTACAATAAAAGCAGATCAAACAACTATTTTAACACAACGAAGAGATAAACCTTTATGTTAGATACCCTCTATCTCACATTTATGTAAAATTGTTAACCACAATTTCTGTTCAATTAAATGATAATGGTTGTCTTTTCGGAAATAAAACCATTTGCGCAATATAACAGTACTACTTTATATAATCCGTTTTCCTCCATTTATTTGATGATTTACAAAGACATAGCAACCAGTAGGAATAATGAATATTATTCTTGAGCCAATCTTTATGTGTGATTAGATATTTAGACATGTTTGCACTTGGATAGTTTAGTTATAAATACTTGCTTTCAGTTCGAATTGCTTTACCAGAAGGCTTCAACAATGCCGTGACGTTACTATAAATATACATCTACGGGTACTAAGAGATATTATAAGAGGGAAAGGCCTCGAGACTTGCCCGGAGCTTAACAGCAGAACGTTCGGTTGTACATTGCCTAATGAATCTGACCATGTTTGTAATGCCATAACGGATTTTATAACTTAACACCATGACAAAAGACGTCAGGCACGCAGCCTCCGTAAACTTGGAGCGTATTTGTTTGAGGAGGAATTGAACAATTTCACAAGAGGACATTGATGCAAAGCATCAAATGCCGCCGTCGAGGTCCGGGTGAATGGAACATTTTTGTTTAAATAATAAACAGGAACATAAGCAGCAAAACCTTGTTGTTAAGTAAAATTTTTAAAATGTTGTTGGATTTTCATCTTCTTTTCTTTCAACGCGTGAAAAAAGACAGAATACAAACAAAAGAATAGAACATAGATGTGACTTGTACATAGTACATCGTCGTTACAAGTGCAATTTAAATTGAAAATAATATACATACACAGTTTGAACATTATCAATTTCAAGTGATAGATAATGATGATGCACAACTTTAAACTAAAATCTAATTTAGTGGATATTAATCATAATTGACTTATACCCGAAATTCAGTATATGAAAGCGTCGCACTTCACTTGTTTAAAGAACAACATGGCGCCATCCGGAGGGATTTTCCAGGAACGATTACATAGACGCCGCGCGCATGCGCGGTGACAGTGATCTTTCAAAACACTGAGTCCATGAGGTGTCGCTGCAGGGTAGTTATCATAGCAGATGGTGAACATACACGTATTGTGTTGTTGTTTTTGACTTGTTAAATCGAGGGTATCTACATATTAGTCCAAATATGTCTTTTATTTCGCAAAATTATTTTTACAAGAACTTATGCAAATACATTGATTTAAAAGGGTTTTGTATTTGGGTTTGTTTATGTCTACTTTTGTAGTAAAACTAAAGAAAATAAAATGGCTATGAGAAAATTTGTTGAGTGTATATCATTAACCCGTCGCCGTTTTTTCGACAAGTGTCAGTTTGATGTCCAGCAATTATTTGTTAATTGTAACGTTGCATTATGACATGACGGTGATATAAAGCAGACGTTCTGGCCCGTGATTCCCCATGATTCAGACATAAACTGAAAAGAAGCTTACCAGATCAAGCGATCACATATGCTTTGATCTTAGTAATGACGTCATAAAATTTATAATGGTGACATCATTGGAAATAATAGTGTTCTACATGTATAGATACACAAGTGATCCTTACTATTTTCGTCAACACGAATCACTGCTTATATTTTCTTGATAAACGCGGGTGTTCCTAATCCTATGACAAAGTGTTCCGAAGGTAAGTTTATGGTCGGGTTATCATATTACCAACATGATACCATTGTTCACGGCCAATTTGTGACGGTGTCAATGTCAGAGGGATGACAAAGGTCATGCGAAAGGTGATACCTACCGTATTACACTGCTACTAGGAGACAACACCCTGAGCACGGAGGGCAATTGGTGTGGGATTTCATCCGTATATGATAAAGTTTTCGTGTATTTTACGTTCCGTTCTGGCATAAATAGCAATATTTATTAACAAGAACATTTAGCCCCAAGCGATAACATCATAGTACATGTAATGTGCAAAACCGGTTCGTTATTGCATAAAAAGTACATTTATAATACAAAGATAATTAAATATAAAATCCATAGATTGAGTTTTATGTGAACCATGAACAATTGAAAAAAAGAAAAATATTATTATCAAGCTTACAGAAGGCATATGTGTGAAGCCTGTCGAACATATTTATTGTTCAACAACGATGTAGCATTCTACTTTCTTGTCATCTCTTTATTATACCAATGCTTATCTTAATGTTTTATATTTAATGCTTATCTGATTTTATTTTACAAACTGTGCAGTGGCCTTGTTTTCGAAGACAATTACATCATCACACGTGACATCGTGAATAAAAAAAGTAAACCTTAATTATGTAATGCCAAATATATAATCGCACCCTGTTAAAGGCGGTATCCGACAGTTTGCCTTGATCGGAAACATGTTATCATATCTTACCACTGCTTTGGGGAATAAAGTACATACTTTCTGCATAATCTCACTCTTAAGTCTATTCTACAGACAATTTTCAACACTACCTATTATAGTTAAACAGTACCAATGGGGTAAAAAAAATCACACTTAATGTTCATTCCTCATAAATAAATAAATAAGCAAGATGGTGGGTTCTGCTTAAAATAGACGTGAGAGCGGACGATACAACGTTATCTTAGAGCTAAGTTGTCACGTGGTTTTCTAAGTTTAAGCAAAGTTATCTCTGCAGCGTAGCTCAGATAGGAAATACCTGTTTGCAATGACGAGTGGGGATTTATACGTCACTGTTCAATCAGATCTAGGACTTTTTCAGAAAACAATGACTTATTTGGTAAGTTAAGGAAAACAATCTTTGGTCTAAACTATAGGATACCACATTTAACTCATTGTACATCCGATTTGACGACGTTTGACCTTTGACTTGCATAAAATATTTATTTATTTGAAAAGTAGTCCGTCCGGAGGCGCGTGACAGGTTTATCTAACTAATGACTTAGAAATAACCAGGCTTTTTATATCTTATTTTTGAGATAATAGCAGAATATCATTTTGTTACATCCGTCAACATTTATTTTTTTCAATGATGTTGGCAAAAATACCAAGATACGATAATGGTAAGTTTCCTGACAAAAATATTAATGCGTAAATTTTTAAGTAACAAAATTGCTAAAAATATATTTTATTATTGTTTAACACCACATATTATTCGAATATAATAATAATAATAATAACAATAATAATAATAATAATAATAATAATAATAATAATAATAATAATAATAATAATAATAATAATAATAATGAGAAGATACAGAAGAAGAAGAAGAAGAAGAAAAATTAAATCAACACATTAGCAGGCAACGAAGAGATTTTCATTTGAATTATTTTATCATGTAATTAACTCCAAATAATCACATAAGAACAAAAAGGACATAATAGTAGTTTATTACCATTCTAACAGTAAGAACGAAGTTTCTCAGCAGTTTTTCATTGTTACATCCATCTCGTTAATTATTTTCGGAGAGACAAAAATAAAAAGAGAAAGAGAGAGAGACAGACAGACAGAGGCAGAGAGAGAGAGAGAGAGAGAGAGAGAGAGAGAGAGAGAGAGAGAGAGAGAGAGAGAGAGAGAGAGAGAAACAGAGAGAGAGAGAGAGAGAGAGAGAGCGAGAGAGAGAGAAGAGAGAGAGAGAGATACTATATTGTCGTCATTTTCTCTATGTATCCTATATTATCAGCAATTTATCTATGTATCCTGTATTATCAACGCCTTCTCTGTGTATCCTTTATTATCAGCATTTTCTCTATGTATCCTGTATTATCAACGCCTTCTCTGTGTATCCTTTATTATCAGCATTTTCTCTATGTATCCTGTATTATCAACGCCTTCTCTGTGTATCCCTTATTATCAGCATTTTCTCTCTGTATCCTGTTTTATCAGCGTTTTCTCTATGTATCCTATATTGTTAGTAATGTCAAGTTCTCCAAGGTAAATTAATATTGCGATAAGTTACCTAAGCCTGAGCCAGGCAATGCACTCATTGGTGTTCTTCAAGTAATAAATCCAACAGATTTAAAACGAAAGAAATTAAAAAAAAATTGTTTTCTATCTTTTGTCTTAATTATAACCATTTTACTATAAACAAGAGAAAAAAACTTTCTTTTTGAGTGATAAACAAAGCTAACGATTATATATATAGTATTTTTCTTGTTTATAGTAAAAAAATTATAATTAAGTTATTAAATAACTTGCACACACCCGTATTTCTTTAATTCTTAATCTTTATGCAAGAAGAGTTTAAAGCTAAAGTGAGGACAAAATCGCCTTCTACATGTATACAAAGTTTTAAATCATTATTTTTACATCACGAAAATGAAACATATCAACAAAATAATAATGTAGACCGAGCGACATAACATCTTCACGTCTCAACATGACCAGCGAAGATCCGATTACAACTGCCACTTTTTAGACAACTTTTACGCAGATATATGACATAAGTTATTTATTATTTACAAGTTGGTTCCTTTTCGACAAATAAAAACAGATAAGAAACATTAAGTTCAAATAATCATGTTTCTATGTACCATTTCTGTTCACACCCAGCGATCATAGACTCGGGCCAGCGCTCGCCACAACCGTAACATATTGTTAGCGCTTTCCTACTGTTTAAATATTTTCGCCGTAGCGCGTCGGCGTTTTAGACCCCCTCTATTAAAATCTCTGTCCCTCCTCTGGCAGTATCTAATAATGATTGCTTCCTATGTAAAGAAAAACATCACGACGCTGAGAATGCCTTAAAGATATGAAAAGTCATGTGCGCGTAAGTTTACTCTCAATTGCAATCAGTAAAAGATGTAACTATTTTAAAGTCGAATCTACGACGTTTCTAGAACAACCAGTAGCAACACTCCTCTTACGTTGAACGTATTATGATTCGTTCACCTGGGCAAATATAGCAATGCCAGGTACCACTTCGTCATCATAAAGTGACCTATTCATCATATTATGCAGCCTACGCCTTGTTGCTGCTAACATGTGACTGAGCAGTTAAAAACAGCGTAAAGATAGGCTGAAAATATTTTCGTAACCTCACTTGCTCTAGAAGGTCTCAATTGCTTACGACCTGAAAAAAAATCATACTCTGCATCTATGCCAGCAAAAAATACATTGATGAAAAAATATTTATAACACGTTACAAGTTCTTGAACCACTAGTGTTATTCCGTATACAGCTAACACTTTTAAAAGAAGCGTTCGTGGGGAAGCATTATATTATGATATTACGGTTTAGTTTCTTTCAAGACAGTGTCTGTATGTAGTGTTACTAGATCAGTATACCTAAATATATACGTTATTTATTAGTTTTTCAATGTTATTATTGGTTGATGTAACATGTTTTTAAAAGATAACAATTTCTTATAACACATGCATAAACATACTCATGACTGATCCAATACTACCAGAAATTACCCAATAGTTCTTCACACTTACTTCCTTAGTATAGACATCAGTATTGAAGTACAGTGTCTATAATGATAAGGATGAAACCGAGAGATGCATAAGTCCAATAAATGAACCATCGTGGGATCCACTGTCGGCCTTTATTCACCAGCTAAGGTATGTCACTGGTAGAGAATAAAGAATGGTCTATGCATCAATAACGTAACTGGTACCAGGCCAGATACTTCTGTTGGTTCCGTCTTAAATCGTTTCGAGATCTTATTAATCCTTCAGCAGAGGCATTTTTACCTACGTTTAAACCTGCACACAAGTGATATGACTGTATTCATGGATTAATTTAAAAATGTCTCAGTCAACATTTAGGGTCATAGAATCTATCTGGGTGGTTTTTGGACAGGCCAATAAAACTCATATAACTCGAAGTCATAAAAAGACACAAAAAGAAATAAATTATCATAAAATTTGCATACACATTTACAACGTCAAAAACATTGTGACATATTCTATGTATTTCTTCATGTACCTTATGTTCGTTTTAATATGCAATGTTTTTATTTATTAATGTAAAATGTACATATCCGGTTGTAAGGTACATCGTTGGACATATATTTGAATATAAGGCCGAAGTTTGTCACGTTTAAAACGATTTACATCATGATGGCCTGGTCATCTGTTGCTATTCCGATTAATTTAATTATAGGCTAATCATTAGTTCGTTCATGATAACGTGGTGTTTTACCTTATAGAATTATCTGTGAAATTAACATGTTATGTTGTATATGTTTTTTTTAACGCGGAAACGAGAAAATTCCATAACCTCAAGTTTGATGAACTTAGAGTTGCTGAAAACCCAGTTGAATATGGAAGCGCCCATCTTTGGAAGAAATTATCAATTACACTTCTAAACTTTGAATATATTGTAAACTTAGTTTTTGTTGGCATTGATGAACATTTGTATTTTACGACGTCAATTAACTGCTCTAAGACGTACTGTTAACACAGTAAACTGAACAATAACTGGCTAAATTTATTTTGTGAGTGACTCATTTAAAATTCTTTATCACTAACAAGCAAGGTTGAACAAAGCTCTTGTTGCAACTCAATAATTTTTTATCATGTAGTTAGCATCTGTACATCACATTATGGTGTAAAATACTGTAAGACACATTCTCTACACCGAAACGATCGCTGTGTCAGCCATAACAATTGACATAAAACAATTTGATATCAATTTAATGATAATGCTTATCATGAAATTCGAACCACGTGCTCCAGCTAGTGATACTGCTGACTCATAGTTGAACTCGATTTGTATATGTTATTTTTGTTTGTTTGTTTGTTTTATATTTTTTTACAAAGGTTTAATATACACGCGCATGTATTGGGTCTTTAGATGTACGTAGACACACTTATGCTGCGGATACGGTTTATGCATGTTTTCAAGTGAGATTAGCAAAGAATAGACTAAGGTTAATAAGCTGAAAAGTCTATTATATATTGCTTCAATGTACTGTTGAGAAATAAAAGTTAAATAAAATTACAGGTAAACAATGACAGAAGATTGGTAATATACAGTACTGATAAAGACAGCAGGAGAAATGACCAGCGTTAATAAGATGGCTCGTGATAATATATACGTTAATATATATTACACCATATAACCAAACATAGAAAAATGAAGTAGAATTGAATTAAACAACAACACAAAATCAATTTTGTTAAAAATGTAGCCATTGTAAAAAAGTTACTTACCAGAGAAGCTTCAATTAAAATCCGAGCTTGCCACTATAGCTGATCACATTGTTTTTACCAAAATATAGAAAACCACTGAATCATGTCGGAACGTGAAGAAATGTTCACATAGATGGTAGACGCACAATTTAGTATTATAAGTCAGTGTACATGTCTATAAAGTGTCGGACAGATGTCACAACAAACACCTTTGATCTTACCGTCCGATGGCAGGTGTTACAAAGATACGGATAGTAAATGATAAGATAGATGGATACTATAATTGATGCAAATGAGAACGATGTTGTAACCTAATGTTCATTCTTTCATCAATATAACATATCATAGATTTAAAAGAAAAGTTTAGTCAACTAAAGTGATTAAAGTATTGGAAAAATCAACATTGCTTGCTTGCAAATGTGATTATGTTTTGAACAATCTTACATTGTCACTTTCTTATTAAAGTATTTGATTTTAAAAGAAACCTCATTTTTCACTTCGATAATAATTTTCAAATAATGACTGCATTTGACAGATGCTGAACAAGGTTTTAAGAATTACTACGATGCGTCTCCTGCCTTCACGTTAACCTTGCTGATGAACTATTAAATATAGTTAATATATAAATAAGTAATAGAGATCCTCTACATTAAGGGGAGCATACTCGTTTATGAGCATGGGATATTTACTAATAGAGATAACGTCCCTTGTTAAGCTGTAACGCAGTAACAGCATGAAAGTTGGATTGCAGACCTGATTTCCGTAAACGTTTGAAATACTATCAAGACTGAACATGTTGACCTGAAGAAAATATTCAGACAACATTTTTAACGTCTATGTAGAATCGTTCACCTGAAACTGGCAGCTGACAATTCAGGTGTCAATGCCGACAAGCAAGGAATTGCAAATGTATTTAAATTAACAATGTCCGCAATTACGCGCAGTTCTGTCGGTGAGTTGGGGAAAATACACCACACAAAGGTATATAGTGTCAGTTATGCAAAATGCTAAAACGGCAAAAACTACAAGACGTGCGTCAAGAGACAATATACAGAGAAACCCCATCACTTACGGCTTAGGAAGTATACATTGCCAGTATTTCGGTAAATTATTTGCTTAAATGTCATAAAACACAGTCTAAGCAAATACTGTTGATTTACTTTGAAAGCCGCATCATTTACCCATCATTTTAGATCAACAGAACAAACATATATCTAAATCTGCACACTTTACGCATTTATGGCATTTTAAATCTCCTCAACAACAAGGTTTCCTGTTGTTTCGATGTTTCGATGTTGTAAAATGTACCCATGTTGAAGAATATCTCGACGGCGACCTTCATGCCTGGCATCAATGCGTTCTTGTCAAAAGTGCTCTACCATGATTGTCTGCAAGTGTTCAGATGTCAATACGTGGTCATGTGCAAATGCATCACGATTTATAATTGGTTTCGTCCTCGTCAAAATAGTTCTAGGGACGCTGCAGTCGATTGGTCAATTTCTTTCTCGTTCACAGCAAAACAGCATAGTCTGTTCATCATGTGCCTGCAGTAGTGACTAATCAAACTGATCCGAAGAAAACGAAGTTGAAGTGTGGCATTAAAGCTTTAATTGCCATTTAGCAGTTGACATAGCCAGATGGAAACAAAATTATTTTATTGAGTATACAAATTCAGCTAATAAAAAGATGGGGCGTGATTCTCCCTGAGAGATATATCGCAATGAAAACAGCAACCTGCCAAGGACTGACATCTGTCACTAGGTGCACATAGAGGACTGCTGTTATGCATCAGTGCAGCTCAATAAAATTCATTTCTATTCAGATACTTAAGGCTAAGTCCGTTCAGGAGATTTCAATAAGTAATTGTTAACCTGCAAAAACTGGCATTAACTCTTTTTCTTGGCATTTAAGGTGGTTATTTAGTAATTCACGAATTCACGAATAATCTTAGAAATTAATTACTAATTAATCTCAACCGCACAAGTAAGCACAGAGTTCGACATTCGACATTGTCACGACATTCAACATGACTGAGTCTGAAGGTTATGATGCATCAACATTAGACACAACGTTTTGCACGTCATAAGAATTAAAATAGTCCGAATGTAATACTGGATACAAATCCAATTAGACATTCAGCACGACTCTAAAGATAACTACAACCAAAGTTGTGTTTTTCTAATTTGAAAATGCCAAATATTGTACGGAACGCTGAACCAGCAAAAGTTAATTAATGTGACGAAATCGTCCAAGTATTACAAAGAAAAGTAAAGGTATTGATTTTTTATATTGTCGACTACTATGCTCAGTCTGCTTTTTTGATGTAATTGTAATTGCATGCTGCCGTCGGCATGCAAAAAACAATCTTACAACAACAGTTTGTATTGTATGCATTAAACTTGAATTTAGCTTTATCAGATTGGTTAGCGCATGCGCATATGTCAGCTGGATTTTTTTCCCCTCTCCTAAATTTCTGCTAATTCTCTTAATTCTGTGATTCTTTTTTTGTGGTGAGACATACTCAGAAGCATTATGTTTTACATATTCAAAATTTTCTAATGAAAATGAAACTTTTGCTGTTTGTCAGGTAAAACTCTGTTTTTTCACTCGATCAGCTGTTGTCGCGGCAGGTCATCTAAGCTTGAGGTTAACTTTCTTGTTTACTAGTTTATTACTAATTAATTGTTGCCTGTGGATTCAGAGACATGCTTTCCTTTGCTGTCATTGTCCTCCTCGGTATCTTGATCGTTCAAGAAAAAACTCGGCATCCCCCACACTGTTTACAACATTTGAAAAATACCAATTAGCACTCGCCATAAAAAATAAATGGATATGGTTGAGCCTCAAAGGCAAAAAGGCATATATGTTTGCAAAACTGTTTTTTCTTGCACTGCTACTGATCGCACTTTCTCTAGATATTGAGAAAAACTCAGGACCAGTTCAGACTCGGGAGTACCTGGAAGGAAACTCTGCTGTTTTCTCTTGTGGAATATGTGATTGGGTCATGTAAAGGTACAGACTGCGAAGGCTGTTTTACCTGGATTCATGCAAACTGTGAAAATGTAAGTGAGTCGATGTATGACAGACTAAGAAATAGCTCCGAAGTTGGTGTTTTGAAGTGCACAATATGCGAAAACCTTAATATCACTAGCAGTTAAATCATTAGTTTTTAATCACTTCACTCCTTTAACTTCTTTGCAAATCTGGACCAATCTGGCTGCCCTGATTCCACAGTTCCAATACAAGCTCCAAAAACATCCACCCCAAATCCCAAAATATATCCTAGACCTATGAGTCAGTCAGCAAATAAGAACACATGCAGTACTACTAAAACAAAATATGCAGACCTTTAAAAGTATTTGTTGTAAACTGTTGATTTATAGTAGATAAAAAGCTGGAGTATGCAAATCTCATTGACTCAATTAAGCCCGATATTATCACATGAACTGAATCATGGTTTGAGCTCAAACATTGTGATAATGAAATCTTTAGTTCAGACCAGTGTTATAACCCTTTTTGCAGAGACTGACTAAATCAAAATGATGGCGGAGTATTTATCTCCGTGCGGAATAACATAATCGCACAGGCAATGCATCAAATCTAGTCTGACTGTGAAGACCTTTGGATGAAGCTATACCTTTTTGGTAAAAGTCTCTTTGGAAATTACTAATTGGTGCACATTATAAACCCCATAAATATGACACCCACAGCACCTCTGAATTCGCAAAGTCTCTGGATAAGGCCCAGAAACTAAATTGCAATATATGGGTAGCTGGTGACATGAATCTCCCAAATTTGGCTTGGGACAAGCTTGGCCCTACCGCTGACTGTAAGTACCAGTCTTATAATAAAGAAATAAAAGACAAATTTAACGACATAAATCTGACACAAATGGTTCTACTACCAAATATCATAGACTTATTTTTACTGACAATCCAACACTTGTAAAAAGAGTCAATATTTTGCCACGCATAAGTGACCATGATATCGTACAAAGACAAGTATCTGCTAAAATTATTAAACAAATATCTCGGAAAATGCCTCTTTTTCAGAAAGCAGACTGGTAACAGATGAAACAAAACTCCTTCATACTGAACATTCTTGGATAGATGTTCACTCTACCCAGACCTCAATAACTAAGAAATGTATCCGAACCAGGTTGTCATCTTCCAAAATAGTCTACCCTGGATCAATCAGAAAATCAAACGTCTCCGCGATAGAGCCTTCAAAAAGCAGAAAAAAAACAACAACGACAACAAACAAACAGGTAAACTTACAGATAAAAAAAAACATATATTTAAAACATTTTGCAAGAAAATCGACTAAAACATGTAATGAAAAACTATATTGAAGCTTTTCAAGACATAAATTTATGGACAACTAAACCAAATTAAAAAAAGGTCTTCTCACTTTTAAAACATTCTAGAATAGACTCCGGAATGATAATAAAACCTACAGGATGACCTAAAATACAAGTATACTAAATAACAAATTTAGCCCTAAAAGCCAAACCATTCTAAATCACTTTGCGAGATGAAACTAGAGGAAAATAGTACAGACAAAGCAACAGAAATGCCCGACATCACAGTAAATATTACAGGTATGATAAAACTTCTTAAAAATTAAATCCTCATAAAGCAGCTGGACCTATAATCCAAACAACTTTGTCAACAGAACTCTAACCTGTTTTCACTTTCTCTTTTAAAAAATTCCTAAATGAAGGTAAAATCCCAACTGACTGGAAAAAAGCGAACGTTTCTCCAGTGTATAAGAAAGGGGAAAAGTCTGACTCATACAACTATAGGCCTATATCTCTGATCTGCATCCTATGCAAAACCCTGGAGCACATAGTTTTTTCTTCTTTAATCCAATACTTTAATAGTTGCAACATATTCTCTGAACGACAGCAGAGCTTCAGGGAAAAGAGTTATTGTGAGACCCAGCTTCTTGTGCTTGTAAAGACATTGTTTGATCCATCTACAAAAAGCAAACATATCTTATACTCATTGACTTTAGTAAAGCCTTTGACAAGGTCAGCCATGTAAAACTTCTTCTTAAACTGCATAGATACGGTATGAGAGGTTAAATGAATCAAAACCTTCCTAGATAATAAGAAACAATCAGTTGTTATATGCTCTCCATCCATTCCTGTTTCCTCTGGGGTTCCCCAAGGTTCTGTGCTTGGGCCCATACTATTTTTAGCATATATCTATGACTTACCAGAACATATATCGTCCAGAGAAAGGCTTTCTACTGATGATACATTCATCTATCTAACACTCTCATCCAAAATCAATCAAATGTCCTCCAAAATGACCTCTGTAATCTTTAAAAATGGAGCCATGACTGTGGCATGAAGATTAACCCCTCTAAATGCTAGGTGATTCATGTTATTTGGTCCAATACACCAGCACAGAAAACATATTTTTTTTGTACTCAACTGTCTTCAACCTCCTCAGCTAGATATTTAGGGGTAGACATCACCTCAGACTTAACTTGGGAAACGAACATTAGTAGAGTAACCCCCACATGCTAATTGAAGCTTAGGCTTATACGTAGGCATATATAAACTAAAATCCCTCAAAGCAACAGCCTACACAATGCTACTAAGTAACTGGAGTAATGATCCTCTGTCTGGTACCCCTAAACAGACGCACTCACACACCAAATCGAGGCAGTGCAACACAGGGCAGCAAGATGGGTTAAAATAATTACGGGCGACTTTCCAGTGTATCAGAGATGCTTGAATCTCTACACTGGCGCAGGCTAAACCAACGGCGCAGTCGTCTTGACAAGAGAGAGAGACAGACAGAGAGAGACAGAGAGACAGAGAGAGACAGAGAGAGAGAGACAAAGAGAGAGACAGAGAGAGACAGAGAGACAGAGAGAGACAGAGAGACAGAGAGAGACAGAGAGAGAGAGACAGAGAGAGACAGACAGACAGACAGACAGACAGACAGACAGACAGAGACAGACAGACAGAGACAGAGAGAGACAGAAAGAGTGAGAGACAGAGAGAGAGACAGAGAGGGAGACAGAGAAGAAGAGACAGAGAAACAGAGACAGAGAGACAGAGAGAGAGAGAGAGAGAGAGAGAGAGCGACAGACAGACAGACAGGCAGACAGACAGAGACAGAGAGAGACACACACATAGACAGACAGAGAGACAGAGAGAGAGAGAGAGAGACAGAGACAGACAGAGACAAAGAGACCAAAAAAGAGAGACAGGGAGAGACAGAGAGAGAGAGACAGACAGACAAAGACAGAGAGACACAGAGAGACAGAGAAATATGTTTATTGTGATTTCAATTTAAATATTTGAAATATGGTATATTGTATATCCGTAGATACTAAAATATGAGACTATGCGTGCAGCCTGTCCGCACTTTTTCTGCTATTAATGTGAACTAATAGATGAACAGTGCACAAATGTGTCAAAGCGAAAGGTTGCAAAATTGTGATATTACAAAAACAATTATTAATCATGCGGCTGGCGAAAAGAGAAATATTCCGAAAGAAGTCAGTTGTACAAATGTATGTTTTCATTTTCCCACTGATTTATGCATCCTAAGATATCACTGCTTGATATCTCTACAGTATCAAATAGCACTCAACAACACCCCTGTTAGTCTATACATCAGCCAATTAAAATAAGATATTGATGTTGATGATGAAGGTCATAGTGAAGATGTCTGCCTGCTAAAAGACCGCCAGTCCACAAGATCGGCCACCGACGTTACGTCAGAAATAGCCTGCCTGACCGACCTAAAAGGTTTTCAGATGAACCGCGGGAACATAAGAACGATTTCAAATGGCCCCTTGGAACATAAATGGGTATAAAAAATATCCCCACTGGCCGAAATAGCTCAGGTGGTAGAGCGTTGGTTTGCGCGGGAGGTCGTGGGTTTAAACCCTGGCCGGGTCAAACCAAGGACTTTAAAGTTGGTAGTAGTAGCTTCCCTCCTAACGCCCGGGGCGAAAGGGACAACATTACGCCTGACTCGTCGGTGTCAGTATAATGGACCGGCCGGGTTCAGTCCCTGGGCACCTCATAAGTGGCTCTGTGCTATAATGATAGAAATGCACAGTATCGGCAAAAATGCCGGCTAATCCCATCCCAAATATCCCCGGAAAATAACAAAAAGACGAACGTTTTTAAATGACCCACCTGCTTACCATGTTTGCCTTTGTCTACAGTAATTCAGATTTAAATATCTATGGTAATTCTTATAGGACCTTATTTTCCTATTCTTGGTCGGGATTTTTGTTTATGTTTTCTTTTTAAGAAGGTATGTTTTATTATGAACAAATTTCATATAACGGAGATACAAAACCTTTTTTCAGGTTTCCCTTTCACAAAAATATAAAACCGTTTGCAAGATTGGCAGAATACCAAAAATTGTAATGCAGAAGATTAATTTAATTTTCAAGAAAAAATTCTGTCACTTGGTGATACTAGCATCAAATTAGGCACAAATGTTACCGAGGATTTACTTTTTCCCGAAAAGTACATTATCCACCCGAAAAATGCGAAACAACAACAAAAACAACACAAAGTTCATAGAGAATTTCAAAGTCTGGTAAAATATTTTGATTAGAACATTGGAATAGATGTATTCTCACTAGCAGAACCTATTAAAAACCAATATGACCGCCATATTTTCAATATGGCTGCTAATACATTCAAGTACCAAAACAATAATCACAAAGACAACACAACAAAGTTTCAGGGCTAGCATTTTATAAATAGATAATGACATCACGAAATTTTAGTTATATCGCAGCTTCAGTTCACTAGATTATAAAACCAACTAAGCAATACATATTTCCTCTTCCCTTTTCTGCAACTTGATACAAAATTGTGTTTGTTTTGTTTTGTTACAATTCCGGCGCACCGCAAGTTAGCAGGAAAACCTCCCCACAAGACATCATTTTGTAAACCCCGTGTTATTGCTGAAAACGGACAGAGACTGTCTCTACATTTTTCTACATGACATATAGTGGAGAGAAAGTGTATGTACTGGCCATCTGGCGGGGACCAGTGCCCCGCCCGGCCACCCCGGTAAATCTGGACCTGGTTTTCTCAAACAATATTACGCTGTGACTATTATAAACATAGACAAGCAACATATGACCTTGAATGAGAAGGCGGCTATGTCTACGCAGTCAGTTCATAATAGACACTTACAATAGAACATATGACGTTGTGCTGTTTATTATGGTTCACACAAAAATGCTGTTTTGACCAATTTAACACACGCGACTTTGCATGTTCACAAGACAGGTAGATTACCGCACGCTGTTTTGTGTTCCAGCTGTGTACGATCATCTTTAGGCTGATAATTGGTTTTGCTAGCAGATTTTCTTTTACTTTTATGTGGTCACACGAATTGCAGTCGAAGTGTCTACTTTATTTCAAGTTTTGTCAAGAACAGAAGCGACCCTTTCAGATTTGAATATTAAAAGCATTGGAGTCTAAATCTTATTATGACATTGCAGAAGTTAATTAAACATGCTACTGTTCAACTAACAATTTTAAACACTGCCATTTTCATTTTTTTTTTCGAAGACAGTCACGCAGAAAGACAATCCCTCTACGACAAAAATACTAATGCTTTATATATAGGTGACTTTGATCTTCTTGGTCACCAATTCAAAGGCATGTCTTTCTTATTTGCGTGAGAATTTATTAAGAATTTTTTCTACTTTCCTTCAGCACCTTTTTGTAGGGCACATACTTTCTGCTTTCTGATAGCATTAAAAAAACTCTGTCAGCAACGGTCGGGTCCATGAATCTTTTTAACCCTTTTTACCACGGCATCGAACAAGTGAAAAAACATAAAGTAAATATATTTTGTAAAATTAAATTTCGTTATATTTATGCTGGTAGTTATAAAATGTAAATATTGAAATAAGGTAATATTGTATGTATATTTTAAAATGTTTGTATATTATAAGTGTTTCAAAGTAAACGAATTGATATTTGAAAGAGAAATATGCGTAGTTTAAAATGAAAGTTTAGTGTGTTTCATAGTCATTTGTTTGTTGTTTTATATAAAGTAAAGGTTTATTTATTGAGTTTATCGTCCCAGGTTCATTAAAGTAAAG
This sequence comes from Sinonovacula constricta, assembly GCA_007844125.1. Taxonomy (NCBI): domain Eukaryota; kingdom Metazoa; phylum Mollusca; class Bivalvia; order Cardiida; family Solecurtidae; genus Sinonovacula; species Sinonovacula constricta. The sequence goes on along the minus strand of CM017555.1, from coordinate 11,494,295 downwards.
ATTTAAAATATTGTGTGCGATTATTTGGAGATAAATGTTCAATGTTAAATAAAAGTTAACAAACACATAAGTTCTTAAAACAATTATATGGTTATGGAAACAAACATAAACTTTAATAATACTGGGGGTATCAAGAACAATGCTTAACCTGATACTATTGTGGGTAGGGAACCAATGCTTAACCCGGATACTATTGTGGGTAGGAAACCAATGCTTAATCTGAATACTATTGTGGTTAGTGAAACAATGCTTAACCCGATACTATTGTGGGTAGGGAACCAATGCTTAACCCGGATACTATTGTGGGTAGGAAACCAATGCTTAATCCGAATACTATTGTGGGTAGTGAAACAATGCTTAACCGGATACTCTTGTGGCTAGGGAACCAATGCTTAATCCGGATACTATTGTGGGTAGGGAACCAATGCTTAACCCGGAGACTATTGTGGGTAGGGAACCAATGCTTAACCCGGATACTATTGTGGGTAGGGAACCAATGCTTTACCCGGATACTATTGTGGGTAGGGAACCAATGCTTAACCCGGATACTATTGTGGGTAGGGAACCAATGCTTAACCCGGATACTATTGTGGGTTGGGAATCAATGCTTAACCCGATATTATTGTGGGTAGTGAAACAATGCTTAACCCGGTACTATTGGGGGTAGTGAAATGCTCAACCTGAATCTATTGTGGGTATAAAAACAATGATTAACCCAATACTATTGTGGGTAGGGAACCAATGCTTAACCCGGATACTATTGTGGGTTGGGAATCAATGCTTAACCCGATATTATTGTGGGTAGTGAAACAATGCTTAACCCGGTACTATTGGGGGTAGTGAAACAATGCTCAACCTGAATCTATTGTGGGTATAAAAACAATGATTAACCCGATACTATTGTGGGTAGGGAACCAATGATTAACCCGGATACTATTGTGGGTAGTAAAACAATGCTTAACCTGAAAACTATTGTGGGTAGGGAACCAATGCTTAACCCGATACTATTGTGGGTAGGGAGCCAATGCTTAACCCGTATACTATTGGGGGTAGTGAAACAATGCTTAACTTAAAACTATTGTGGGTAGGGGACCAATGATTAACCTGATACTATTGTGGGTAGGGAGCCAATGCTTAACCCGATACTATTGTGGGTAGGGAGCCAATGATTAACCCGGATACTATTGTTGGTAGTGAAACAATGCCTTACCCTGATACTGTTGTGGCCTGTGGGTAGTGAAACAATGGCTTAGCCGAATATTATAGTCGGTAGTGAAACAATGACTTACCCTGATACTATTGTGGGTACTGGAACAATGCCTTACCCTGATACTTTTGTGGGTAGTGAAACAATGGCTTACCCTGATACTATTGTGGGTAAGAAAACAATGGCTTATCCTGATACTAATGTGGGTAGTGGAACAATGCCTTACCCTGATACTATTGTCGGTAGTGAAACAATGGCTTACCCTGATACTATTGTGGGTAGTAAAACAATGGCTTATCCTGATACTATTGGGGGTAGTGAAACAATGGCTTACCCTGATACTATTGTCGGTAGTGAAACAATGGCGGACCCTGTTACTATTGTGGGTAAGAAAACAATGGCTTACCCTGATACTTTTGTTGGTAGTGAAACAATGCCTTACCCTGATACAATTGTGGGTAGTGAAACATTGCCTTGCCCTGATACTGTTGTCGGTAGGAAAACAATGCCTTACCCTGATACTATTGTGGGTAGTGAAACATTGCCTTGCCCTGATACTATTGTCGGTAGTGAAACAATGGCGGACCCTGATACTATTGTGGGTAAGAAAACAATGGCTTACCCTGATACTATTGTGGGTAGTGAAACAATGGCTTACCATGATACTGTTGTGGGTAGTGAAATAATGGCTTACCCTGATACTATTGTGGGTAGTGAAACAATAGCTTAGCCTGATACATTTGTGGGTAAGAAAACAATGGCTTACCCTGATACTATTGTGGGTAGTAAAACAATGGCTTACCTTGATAGCGCCATCGGTAGAGCGTCGGCTACAGGTACGGGAGACCCCGGGTTCGATCCCGGGCCGCGACATACCAAAGGCGTAAAAAATGGTAGGGGTATAGCTCCCTTGCTAACGCTCAAGCAAATATAAGGGTAGTTGCACGACTGGTTGGCCCAGTGTCAGGATAATGTGACTGGGCGTGGTATCATGTCAGGTGTTAACGACATGCTATACACATTGAAGGCAGCACTATATCTGCTTCAAGTGGACACCGTCTCCAGATAACTGAAAAACTGTTGGTGGGACAATAAACCCAATAAACAAAACAAACTTACCCTGATACTATTGTGGGTAAGAAACAATGGCTTACCCTTATACTATTGTTGGTAGTGAAACAATGGCTTACCCTTATACTATTGTGGGTAGTGAAACAATGCCTTACCCTGATACTATTGTCGGTAGTGAAACAATGCCTTACCCTGATACTATTGTGGGTTGTGAAACAATGTCTTACCCTGATACTATTGTCGGTAATGAAACAATGCTTTAACCTGATACTATTGTGGGTAGTGAAACAATGCCTTACCCTGATACTATTGTGGGTAGTGAAACAATGCCTTACCCTGATACTGTTGTCGGTAGTGAAACAATGCCTTACCCTGATACTGTTGTCGGTAGTGAACTAATGGCTTACCCTGATACTATTGTTGGTAGTGAAACAATGCCTTACCCTGATACTGTTGTCGGTAGTGAAACAATGCCTTACCATGATACTGTTGTCGGTAGTGAAACAATGCCTTACCCTGATACTATTGTTGGTAGCGAAACAATGCCCTACCCTGATACTATTGTGGGTTGTGAAACAATGCCTTACCCTGATACTATTGTTGGTAGTGAAACAATGCCTTACCCTGATACTATTGTTGGTAGTGAAATAATGCCTTACCCTAATACTATTGTGGGTAGTGAAACAATGCCTTACCCTGATACTATTGTGGGTAGTGAAACATTGCCTTACCCTGATACTATTGTGGGTAGTGAAATAATGCATTACCCTGATACTATTGTTGGTAGTGAAACAATGCCTTACCCTGATACTATTGTTGGTAGTGAAACAATGCCTTACCCTGATACTATTGTCGCTAGTGAAACAATGACTTACCATGATACTATTGTCGGCAGTGAAACAATGCCTTACCCTGATACTATTGTTGGTAGTGAAACAATGCCTTACCCTGATACTATTGTTGGTAGTGAAACAATGCCTTACCCTGATACTGTTGTCGGTAGTGAAACAATGCCTTACCATGATACTGTTGTCGGTAGTGAAACAATGCCTTACCCTGATACTATTGTTGGTAGTGAAACAATGCCTTACCATGATACTATTGTCGGCAGTGAAACAATGTCTTACCCTGATACTATTGTCGCTAGTGAAACAATGCCTTACCCTGATACTATTGTCGGTAGTGAAACAATGCCTTACCCTGATACTATTGTGGGTTGTGAAACAATGCCTTACCCTGAGACTATTGTGGGTAGTGAAACAATGCCTTACCCTGATACTATTGTCGCTAGTGAAACAATGCCTTACCCTGATACTATTGTTGGTAGTGAAATAATGCCTTACCCTAATACTATTGTTGGTAGTGAAACAATGCCTTACCCTGATACTATTGTTGGTAGTGAAACAATGCCTTACCCTGATACTGTTGTCGGTAGTGAAACAATGCCTTACCATGATACTGTTGTCGGTAGTGAAACAATGCCTTACCCTGATACTATTGTTGGTAGCGAAACAATGCCCTACCCTGATACTATTGTGGGTTGTGAAACAATGCCTTACCCTGATACTATTGTGGGTAGTGAAACAATGCCTTACCCTGATACTATTGTTGGTAGTGAAACAATGCCTTACCCTGATAGTATTGTTGGTAGTGAAATAATGCCTTACCCTAATACTATTGTGGGTAGTGAAACAATGCCTTACCCTGATACTATTGTGGGTAGTGAAACAATGCCTTACCCTGATACTATTGTGGGTAGTGAAATAATGCCTTACCCTGATACTATTGTTGGTAGTGAAACAATGCCTTACCCTGATACTATTGTTGGTAGTGAAACAATGCCTTACCCTGATACTATTGTCGCTAGTGAAACAATGACTTACCATGATACTATTGTCGGCAGTGAAACAATGCCTTACCCTGATACTATTGTTGGTAGTGAAACAATGCCTTACCCTGATATTATTGTTGGTAGTGAAACAATGTCTTACCCTGATACTATTGTCGCTAGTGAAACAATGCCTTACCCTGATACTATTGTCGGTAGTGAAACAATGCCTTACCCTGATACTATTGTGGGTTGTGAAACAATGCCTTACCCTGAGACTATTGTGGGTAGTGAAACAATGCCTTATCCTGATACTATTGTCGCTAGTGAAACAATGCCTTACCCTGATACTATTGTTGGTAGTGAAATAATGCCTTACCCTAATACTATTGTGGGTAGTGAAACAATGCCTTACCCTGATACTATTGTTGGTAGTGAAACAATGCCTTACCCTGATACTATTGTTGGTAGTGAAACAATGCCTTACCCTGATACTATTGTTGTTAGTGAAACAATGCCTTACCCTGATACTATTGTCGCTAGTGAAACAATGCCTTACCCTGATACTACAGTGGGTAGTGAACTAATGGCTTACCCTGATACTATTGTGGGTAGTGAAATAATGCCTTACCCTGATACTATTGTTGGTAGTGAAACAATGCCTTACCCTGATACTATTGTTGGTAGTGAAACAATGCCTTACCCTGATACTATTGTCGCGAGTGAAACAATGCCTTACCCTGATACTATTGTCGGTAGTGAAACAATGCCTTACCCTGATACTATTGTGGCTTGTGAAACAATGCCTTACTCTGATACTATTGTGGGTAGTGAAACAATGCCTTACCCTGATACTATTGTCGCTAGTGAAACAATGCCTTACCCTGATACTATTGTTGGTAGTGAAATAATGCCTTACCCTAATACTATTGTGGGTAGTGAACTAATGGCTTACCCTGATACTATTGTGGGTAGTGAAACAATGCCTTACCCTGATACTATTGTGGGTAGTGAAACAATGCCTTACCCTGATACTATTGTTGTTAGTGAAACAATGCCTTACCCTGATACTATTGTCGCTAGTGAAATAATGCCTTACCCTGATACTATTGTCGGTAATGAAACAATGCCTTACCCTGATACTGTTGTGGGTAGTGAAATAATGCCTTACCCTGATACTATTGTCGGTAATGAAACAATGCCCTACCCTGATACTATAGTGGGTAGTGAAACAATGACTTACCCTGATACTATTGTGGGTAGTGAAACAATGCCTTACCCTGATACTATTGTGGGTTGTGAAACAATGCCTTACCCTGAGACTATTGTGGGTAGTGAAACAATGCCTTACCCTGATACTATTGTCGCTAGTGAAACAATGCCTTACCCTGATACTATTGTTGGTAGTGAAACAATGCCTTACCCTGATACTGTTGTCGGTAGTGAAACAATGCCTTACCATGATACTGTTGTCGGTAGTGAAACAATGCCTTACCCTGATACTATTGTTGGTAGCGAAACAATGCCCTACCCTGATACTATTGTGGGTTGTGAAACAATGCCTTACCCTGATACTATTGTGGGTAGTGAAACAATGCCTTACCCTGATACTATTGTTGGTAGTGAAACAATGCCTTACCCTGATAGTATTGTTGGTAGTGAAATAATGCCTTACCCTAATACTATTGTGGGTAGTGAAACAATGCCTTACCCTGATACTATTGTGGGTAGTGAAACAATGCCTTACCCTGATACTATTGTGGGTAGTGAAATAATGCCTTACCCTGATACTATTGTTGGTAGTGAAACAATGCCTTACCCTGATACTATTGTTGGTAGTGAAACAATGCCTTACCCTGATACTATTGTCGCTAGTGAAACAATGACTTACCATGATACTATTGTCGGCAGTGAAACATGCCCCCTGATACTATTGTTGGTAGTGAAACAATGCCTTACCCTGATATTATTGTTGGTAGTGAAACAATGTCTTACCCTGATACTATTGTCGCTAGTGAAACAATGCCTTACCCTGATACTATTGTCGGTAGTGAAACAATGCCTTACCCTGATACTATTGTGGGTTGTGAAACAATGCCTTACCCTGAGACTATTGTGGGTAGTGAAACAATGCCTTACCCTGATACTATTGTCGCTAGTGAAACAATGCCTTACCCTGATACTATTGTTGGTAGTGAAATAATGCCTTACCCTAATACTATTGTGGGTAGTGAAACAATGCCTTACCCTGATACTATTGTTGGTAGTGAAACAATGCCTTACCCTGATACTATTGTTGGTAGTGAAACAATGCCTTACCCTGATACTATTGTTGTTAGTGAAACAATGCCTTACCCTGATACTATTGTCGCTAGTGAAACAATGCCTTACCCTGATACTATAGTGGGTAGTGAACTAATGGCTTACCCTGATACTATTGTGGGTAGTGAAATAATGCCTTACCCTGATACTATTGTTGGTAGTGAAACAATGCCTTACCCTGATACTATTGTTGGTAGTGAAACAATGCCTTACCCTGATACTATTGTCGCGAGTGAAACAATGCCTTACCCTGATACTATTGTCGGTAGTGAAACAATGCCTTACCCTGATACTATTGTGGCTTGTGAAACAATGCCTTACTCTGATACTATTGTGGGTAGTGAAACAATGCCTTACCCTGATACTATTGTCGCTAGTGAAACAATGCCTTACCCTGATACTATTGTTGGTAGTGAAATAATGCCTTACCCTGATACTATTGTGGGTTGTGAAACAATGCCTTACCCTGATACTATTGTGGGTAGTGAAACAATGCCTTACCCTGATACTATTGTCGCTAGTGAAACAATGCCTTACCCTGATACTATTGTTGGTAGTGAAATAATGCCTTACCCTGATACTATTGTTGGTAGTGAAATAATGCCTTACCCTAATACTATTGTGGGTAGTGAACTAATGGCTTACCCTGATACTATTGTGGGTAGTGAAACAATGCCTTACCCTGATACTATTGTGGGTAGTGAAACAATGCCTTACCCTGATACTATTGTTGTTAGTGAAACAATGCCTTACCCTGATACTATTGTCGCTAGTGAAATAATGCCTTACCCTGATACTATTGTCGGTAATGAAACAATGCCTTACCCTGATACTGTTGTGGGTAGTGAAATAATGCCTTACCCTGATACTATTGTCGGTAATGAAACAATGCCCTACCCTGATACTATAGTGGGTAGTGAAACAATGACTTACCCTGATACTATTGTGGGTAGTGAAACAATGCCTTACCCTGATACTATTGTTGTTAGTGAAACAATGCCTTACCCTGATACTATTGTCGCTAGTGAAACAATGCCTTACCCTGATACTATTGTCGCTAGTGAAACAATGCCTTACCCTGATACTATAGTGGGTAGTGAACTAATGGCTTACCCTGATACTATTGTTGGTAGTGAAATAATGCCTTACCCTGATACTATTGTCGCTAGTGGAACAATGCCTTACCCTGATACTATTGTCGCTAGTGAAACAATGCCTTACCCTGATACTGTTGTGGGTAGTGAAATAATGGCTTACCCTGATACTATAGTGGGTAGTGAACTAATGGCTTACCCTGATACTATTGTCGCTAGTGAAACAATGCCTTACCCTGATACTATTGTCGCTAGTGAAACAATGCCTTACCCTGATACTGTTGTGGGTAGTGAAATAATGGCTTACCCTGATACTTTTGTGGGTAGTGAACTAATGCCTTACCCTGATAGTTTTGTGGGTAGTGAACTAATGCCTTACCCTGATACTATAGTGGGTAGTGAACTAATGGCTTACCCTGATACTATTGTGGGTAGTGAAACAATGCCTTACCCTGATACTATTGTGGGTAGTGAAACAATGTCTTACCCTGATACTATTGTGGGTAAGAAAACAATAGCTTACCCTGATACTGTTGTGGGTAGTGAACTAATGGCTTACCCTGATACTATTGTTGGTAGTGAAACAATGGCTTACCCTGATACTATTGTGGGTAGTGAAACAATGCCTTACCCTGATACTATTGTGGGTAGTGAAACAATGTCTTACCCTGATACTATTGTCGCTAGTGAAACAATGCCTTACCCTGATACTATTGTCGCTAGTGAAACAATGCCTTACCCTGATACTATAGTGGGTAGTGAACTAATGCCTTACCCTGATACTATTGTGGGTAGTGAAACAATGGCTTACCCTGATACTATTGTGGGTAGTGAAACAATGCCTTACCCTGATACTATTGTTGGTAGTGAAATAATGTCTTACCCTAATACTATTGTTGGTATGGAAAAATCCTAAACCCTGAGACTATTGTGGATAGGTAGGCAGTGCCTTACCGTAATACTTTTGTGGGTAGTGAAACAAGAGATGCTATCAAATAGCTCAAAAGACAGTATTATGGAGCAGGCGCACACGCGTAACTCATTCGTTATTTAGCTATCTGTCAATGACTAATCTGGGGTCAACACTAACATCCTAACAGTGCCACAGGCTTTAAGAAATGTAACACCTGTAGATGGAATGCGATTGCATTACGCTTGGAGAGCACTTAAATCTGAAGCAATGAATTTATTACATATTACATCGCAATACATCTTTATTGTTAACGATAATAACGTTTGTAAATCAGGCGACTACTTATGTTTGTAATGTAATAATAGACTATTGGTAAAACAGACCAAGCTGATGGCTAGACCAATAGTCATCAAATTACTATATTTTCTTCCACTGCTCGGCATTGAGCAACATTGGGAGAGTGAAACAACTAGTGTTATATAGCGAATTGGATAATTTTTACGTTTTAAAAGGTTAAACTGCAAATGCTGTAAATATGAACCTTAATTATTAATTAGAAAGCAATTTTAGGGGCACAGTCAGAATTTAATAAAGAAGCAGGACGTTAAAAGGAACTGTTTCCTGTGGACACGTCGTATACGGTCATGCGCGATAGAGCGATAAAACACGACAACAAACAACGTCGGCAGCAACGCAAGATACCAAGACAGCGCGCCATAAATATTTTTAAACATCTTTAAGTTGAAATTAATTCGATGGCTGAATGGTGCATGTTGCAATGACTGAAAACGAGACAAAGGGTTGGTAGGCAATTATTGCAGTGCAACAAGAGACTGTAAAGGTAATAAAAGCTTAGTTCTTATCTTGTTTGTTCTTTGTAAGCTTTCATGTCAAATACTTTAACTTATATAATTTAATTGGTATAATTTTAGATAAATAGTAATTGAAACGTAAACGCTGGCCTTGATATTTTGATAGATCCGGTATAATTGATATATTAAAAATGGGAAATTTGGAGCAAATCTGAATAAAATTGTAATTTTAACGAAATCACCAAGGACGACAAAAAAGCCAAAACGAAATATTGGTTACTGAGACTTGAACCAGCGAACCAATGCTCGAGAGTCAAACATTTAAACGCCCTGGTCAGCACGAGCATGATGCCGGCCACGCCCATAAATAAGCAACTGGCCAACAAAGAGATTAGCTGAAGCTTATCGGCTGCCAGCTGCTGTCCACTATTACCCCGACAACATGACATGTACTGATCTAATAACATGTTTAGGCATACGTTCTTAAGCTAAATTCTTAAGACTAGATGATAAAATCGTGGCTAAACGATGTCAGTTGTGACTGTGTCACTCAAACAATCGTTATCCAGACAGACTCTTTTTCCCCGAGGCCGAATCAAATTTGGAAAAGCATATACAATGTATTAAAGCATACAGCATTATGCAGGTGAATATGATTAAAAACGAATAAAGTCTTGTTGCTTTTCTGGATTAAGGTTAACACATTTGTTAAGACTTGAATAGCTATTATTAAATTGCTTATGTAATCATTTTTATCGGGGATTCCTCTGTTGTACCCAGTCAGCGGATGTGGGGATGTCAAAACTTTCAAACGTCCTACTTTGTGAGCAACAGCTTCTCTGTGATATTTATCACTGCTTTCATCTCGTTATGGCAAATGTTTTTGAGCCGTTGCCTGTCGTCGCGACTTGAACGCATTTAGATGTACGAAGATGATTAAAACATATAATACAAATATAATGATATAGATATTTTCCCCAAAAGAGATAAAATACGGCAAAAGGGGGAAAGATGATGCTACAGTTAACGATTTTATAATTATCAATTTCGATTTCGATCAAGCCTTTCTTTTGAAAGGGGGGTGTCGCCACTATACAGTGAGTCGTCATTTCTAACACGTTAATTTTAAACTGCCTTATGCCGATCTTATGTCATGTTTGATATTGAACCATGGTCACAGATGTGTTAATTGCATTGACGCTGGTTTGTGTCCTGGCAAGCATTTGTAAGTAATCTTGTTATTGCTGGTTTGAATCCTGGCCAGCAGTTGTAAGTAATCTTGTTATTGCTGGTTTGAGTCCTGGCCAGCAGTTGTTAGTAATCTTGTTATTGTTGGTTTGTGTCCTGGCCAGCAGTTGTAAGTAATCTTGTTATTGTTGGTTTGTGTCCTGGCAAGCATTTGCTTGTGATCTTATTAAGGCTGGCTTGAGTCCAGGCCAGCATTTGTAAGTACTCTTATTAACGTTGGTTTGAGTACAGGCCAGCAGTTCTTAGTGATCTTATAAACGATGTTTTGAGTACATACCAGCAGTTGTTTATAATGTAATTATTGTTATTTTGAGACCAGGCTAGCAGTTGTAAGTGGTCTTATTAACGTTGGTTTGAGGCCAGACCAGCAGCTGTTAGTAATCTTAATAACGCTGGTTTGAGTTCAGGCTAGCATTTGTAAGTGGTCTTATTATTGATTTCTGGCCTGCAGTTGTTAGTAATCTTATTAACTCTGGTTTGAGTCAAGGCCAGCAGTTGTTACTGATATTATTTACGCTGTTTTGGGTCCAGGCCAGCAGTTATTAGTGATCAAATTAACTCTAGTTTGAGTCCTAGCCCGCTGTTGTTTGCAATCTCATTAAAGCTGGTTTCAGTCCAGAGCAGCAGCTGTTTGGGATCTTATTAACGCTGTTTTGAAGCCAGGCCAGCGGTTGTAAGTGATCTTATTAACGCTGGTTTGAGTCATTTCCAGCAGTTGTTTGTGATCTTATAAACACTCTTTTGAGTCCTGGCCAGCCGTTGTTAACGATCTTATTAACGCTGAGTCTAGACCAGCAGTTGTAAGTGATCTTATTAACGCTGGTTTTATCCCTTTCCACCAGTTGTTTGTGATCTTATAAACACTCTTTTGAGTCCAGGCCAGCAGTTGTTAACGATCTTATAAACGCTGAGTCTAGACCAGCAGTTGTAAGTGATCTTATTAACGCTGGTTTTATCCCTTTCCAGCAGTTGTTTGTGATCTTATAAACACTCTTTTGAGTCCAGGCCAGCAGTTGTAAGTGATCTTATTAACGCTGGTTTTATCCCTTTCCAGCAGTTGTAAGTGATCTTATTAACGCTGGTTTGAGCCCTTTCCAGCAGTTGTTTGTGATCTTATAAACACTCTTTTGAGTCCAGGCCAGCAGTTGTAAGTGATCTTATTAACGCTGGTTTGAGCCCTTTCCAGCAGTTGTAAGTGATCTTATTAACACTCTTTTGAGTCCAGGCCAGCAGTTGTAAGTGATCTTATTAACGCTGGTTTGAGCCCTTTCCAGCAGTTGTAAGTGATCTTATAAACACTCTTTTGAGTCTAGGCCAGCAGTTGTAAGTGATCTTATTAACGCTGGTTTGAGCCCTTTCCAGCAGTTGTAAGTGATCTTATAAACACTCTTTTGAGTCTAGGCCAGCAGTTGTAAGTGATCTTATTAACGCTGGTTTGAGCCCTTTCCAGCAGTTGTTTGTGATCTTATAAACACTCTTTTGAGTCCAGGCCAGCAATTGTTAACGATCTTATTAACGCTGGTTTGAGTCCAGACTAGCAGTTGTTTTGAATTGAATAAACGAATAACTTATTTGTATAAGGACTCATGAAATAAATAGACAAAGTTATTCAATATTGTTCTGGATATTTAAATTATTTGAATTTTGGTAGGATTTACATTAATGATATGTTTCTTTAGTAGAAAAAATATTTTACCAAAGCCTTAAAAAGAAAGATGTGCAAATGAAAAATCAAACATTGCATGAGTTACAGTCTGTCACTTTATATTTATTCAAGGTCGAAGATGGTAAACTTTTAAACTGTATGTAAAAAAATCATACACTTATATATTTCGGAAAAATCCAACATCAATAAACACTTTAGAGAGTGTACTTATTAATAAAGGTCAATATTCCTATTAACTATATTAGTCTACAGATGACACTCCAAGATAAACACAGTGTTAATCTTTCGAGTTAGGAAAATATGCATTGATACTCTTGTGGGTGGTAAAAGAACACATCTGTCATCGAGTGCAACAAGGCAGCTGTCTATGGAGCGAGCGCTCACAAGAAAGCTTGTAGTGATTGGTTGATTGACATATGTAAGGTATTGGATCGTCACTAATGCTGCACCGTGCAGAGAGTGTCCCAGGGTTAAAGGAACAAGACACAGACATACAGCCGAGACGGGTCCCAGTTGATGGCCTTTACGTGAATTTGCATCCTCATATTATATTCTCCCTCTCCAAATATATGCACTTGCGATATACTATACACTTCCTTTGGGAAACAACAGATTTGTATTTTTGCGTAGTTACATGACACGTAGCCCCACCAGATCCGCACTTCATAATGTATCCTAACCACATGTATTGCGTCAGAATCTAGGCAGTGTGTTGATAACGACTGACATATACACATGAAATCTATAACAGCATACATATGTCGAAGAAATACTAGATCAATCAATTATTTTGGACATATATTTGACTATAGAAGTAACACAATTGACGCGTTTGAACAATTAAAGGAATCATGTGACATTCGTCAAGAAGACTTTATGAAATAAATTGTATTAAATAGTTCTATTAATATAGATGCAAGAAATATTATTCAGCATGAAGGTATTATACCACACAACACACCAATCAAAGAAAATATAATGAAAGTGAAAAAATTAACGTACTTGTATAATATAATGGTAACAAAAAAGGAAAATCCAACCTCTGAAACTAAATTGACTCACAACCAAACATTAATATTTCACACTGTTTGCCTTTGTCTAGAGGTAGATTAAATTTAAATATCGTGGAAATTTTGATAGGACCTTTTCTTATTTACCTATTCAAAAACTCTAATGCATAGTTGAATCTATAAATCGACAATAGATACAGCCTAACGTAGTTTCCATTACAAACTGATAATGCGAATATTGCCTACAAAGAAAATGGTATATTTAACTATGTTCCTACAACATAATGTGATTTCTGCAATTAAGCTGTTGAATCAATATAACATCTTTTCTGGTAATTGTCATGTTGTGCAATCCCTATGGAATGACTTAAGTTCGTTCCTGCAATTCAAATCGGTTAATTTTGTTATTAGAAAAGAAGAAGCTCTGTTAGGAAATACGTCTAACAAACTACATACAAATACTTGCAATCCTATCATAACAATATCCAAATATTATATTTACTGTTCAAAGTTTAATCAAAATATATCATTATTTTAGCACTCTTTACGTACTAACATAAATAAATAAAAAATAGAAGTAGAAGAATCAATAGCCCTAAAAAAGACAAATATATATATATATCCACGTTAGGAAATGGCAAATACTATTTTCATATATTTTGATATTTGCATATGAAACAACTTCAAACATAAATACCAACCATGGCCAACAAACTTACTACAAACAAACAAAACACCCAATACTTTTTCAAATGTTAAATGATCTATTACATGATTCTTGATAAGTATATCCCGAAATTATATTATTTTTGTATGCAACAGTTTTAGTAAAATATCCCAATATTGCTTCGCAAGTAATCTTTTTGTTATTATTTGAGTTAGCATTAGTTTATTGCGCGCATAATACATTGAATTACTGAAATTATGCCTAAGGCATAAAGAGGTAATTACACTTGTCACATTTATTAAAGATACTTCCTAGTACGTCCATATCGATCATAGATATTTATAAATAATATAAATTTTGATTTATCTTCAGTTTGCAGTTAAATTGACGGCTGAATGGTGCCTTTTGTGAGGCCAGACAAAGCGTTGAAAGTAAGATAAATATTCGGAGCCCGATCCAAGCAACAAAGGTTCGACTATTACGGTATGGAGAGCTTAAGTCTAGTTTTCTTGATTTTTGTATTTTTGTTGTTGACTTGTTCTTAACTTGTCTAAAAGGTGTCATTCGAAAAAAAAAATGCCTTTATAAAAACCATTTACATGCATCAATAAAACATTAGCTTTATGCAGTTTGGAATTACCGCTTACAATACGTTAAGTCTAGATTTTAGTAAAGTCGCACTTTATCACTATTTCAATGATAAGACGATGTTTGTCATGAAATATTAAATTTGACTGTTTAGTTGTATGATATATTATAAGACGCAATGGTGATTTTTCCTTAATAAAGATTTAAAAATCGGGGTAAAAACGGTCATTTTTCAGAGACCGACATTTCCTTTATACAGTTATTTTGTCATAATCAATCTTGTTTTGCTGCATAACTTCGCTCCTAATGCAGCACATAGGCACCAAATTCTCGCATTTTAAGTATTGTAATCTCGTATAAATGTCAAACCCTTTTAACAGTATATTTTTCGAAAATAGCATGCATTACACTTATTTTATGTGTTAATATTTTGCGATGTGCATTTAAATTGTTACCAAAACATACACAAAAATGTAAAAAACTAATTTACAGTCAAAATGTGTACACTATTTCTATACGTTATGTGTGTGTGTTAACTGATAACCAAGGTTTGTAAATTGTAGAATACACAAGAAGTATAAGATATAGAGATTGAACAAGTTGTCAATTTTCCCTTTTAAAATAATTCAATGACACAATAACAGTCACTATAGTGACGTGTAGCTAACTGGGTGCAGGGGTATGACACTAAGAAAAGTTTCTATAAGAATAAACACAAATATTAAAATTTGAACTACCACTAGACAAGGGCATACAAACAGACATCAGTCAAACGTCTGGTTAGAATTACCGACGCACCGCAATTCTGCTGGAACACCTGTTCTCATTTAATTACTTGCCCTGATCGCCCCCGGAACACAAACCCTCACGTTGAATGGCTAGGAAGTCAGTGGAGATACAAATTGGCGACAAAACCACTTGGCCAAGACGCCCCTTAAACAGTTAATTAAATAAACGTGTTTAGTCAACTTGTTCTGTCCCACTTATCCCAAGCTTCAACTGCTGTCAATTGTCTCTCTTATTTGCACATAGCATTTTCCCTGCGCGCGTAAAGTCTCATAGAGGTTCTTGTTGCATCCTTTTCTACAGCAGACACTTAATGCAACATGTGCTCATTTATATCTCGTATTTGCAGTCAGAGTAACCCTTGTCAAATCTTGTAAACATCTGTAACTGTATATATTGTTTCAGCAACAGCATGCGGTACATTGTAGGCGTTATATTAACATTCGTCACCGCTTTCAGCTCAGTGAGGATCTTCTTCTACATATTATCACTGGTAACGATATTTGAAATTGACCCATCTAAACATATTATAAAGTGGATTTGGGTGATATTTTGCTTCTTGTAATAAGGGAAATGTGTGTTTTATTTGTTATTAGCTTTTTTTTAGCTTTTTAGATATTACATTTAGTTA
This sequence comes from Sinonovacula constricta, assembly GCA_007844125.1. Classification (NCBI taxonomy): domain Eukaryota; kingdom Metazoa; phylum Mollusca; class Bivalvia; order Cardiida; family Solecurtidae; genus Sinonovacula; species Sinonovacula constricta. Next base: position 11,478,452 of record CM017555.1, on the reverse strand, counting down.
AGGCACTAACTTACAGTGTCAATGACATATATATCTTTGTACCGAAAACTCATATAAGTGACAAAACTGTAAATTGTGTTTTAGTTTCAAATCACAGTTATCAGCAAGGAAAATATTATGCCGCCTATAAAAGTACCAGAAGGCTTAGCATGTTAAGTATAGTAGCATTTGCGAGGGAAATATTTACATCACGCAACACAAATATGTATTTATATGAGCTAACCTTCTCAACGATATTGATTCAAAATCGCGTAACCGTCATGTATCTGATGAATGCCATTAATAAAACATCTGTTTCACGTGTCATATATAATTATCTTTAGTCTCTCCCATGAATGCAATTTTTTTTTATATACTGCTTATTGTTGTTTTTTTAAAAAAGAAAACTAATACTGCTATAAGTAAAGTTTAATAATGGTGGTATGCTTATTAATTAGTATTGAAAGTTATAAATAGCAAGTTATGAGCAAGGTGGTGGGGGTGGGGACAAAGGCTGGTAGGGATGAGAACTACGAGTGGAACGATTTTCTTTCACACGTGTGGCTAACTAGTAGATCGTGTGCCGGGGGATGAGAGTAGACGGAGGGGTTCTTATCTTGGGGACATACCGGCTGTTTCCTCGACAACGATATCCTCTCCTACTAGCAGCTCTAGCGGGTGAAACTCGCAATTACCACTTATTGTATCTACATGGTATTTTTTTTTTTTTTTGCATTTTCGTTTGTCCTCATGATACATCTGCCTAAACGTCATCAGAATTTGCACTTTTGTATGATTTGTATGTTAATTGTTTAGATGTTTTACACTAAAAGTTGGCAATACGATATGTATAAACTACCAAACTAAAAGCTCTCTCCGGACCATAAGACTCGCCATACCGATTTAAATATTAACCAACAACTGATTAACTGTCAACCATTTTAGGTGGAATTTCTGTGACAGACAGACAGACAGACAGACAGAATGGTTTATTAGACATAAACTTACACAGTTTCTAGTCTAACAAAAAGAATAATCATAAAGAAAAAGGTGACATTATGACTATGAAAACGCAACGTACCACACACACACACACCCTCTAACGCTTTCACACACGCACACACAACTCACACACACCCACACACACAAACACACACACGCACAACGCAACACATGTATACTGAGGAGGCTGGTTCTCCTAGCATAACATTACAGAAAATGCATAAAAAATAACTAAAATGTGCCGGTTTAAGTGGACAAAAAAAAACGTACTTAAGGGTTAACAGACAGCAATTGTAAGGATTTCCTAAGTTTAAGAGATTCTTCTATAAATTTTGACATTTTAGTCAAAACATGTTTATTTGTAGACTGCAACAGCTCAGTAAATTTAAAAACACTAGGATTTTTGTAAAAGTATGAATGAATATATAGTTTACGAATATCTCTGTAAGCAGAGCATACTAACAAAAAGTGATATTCATCTTCTACATCATGCTTGTTACAAAGATTGCAAAATAGTGTAGATCTATTTTCTTGCTCATTACTACAAAAACGAGCAGTAACAATACGAAGCCTATGTGACCCAAGTCTGAATCTTGCTAACGTAAGTCTTTGTGACTTTGGTAAGATATTTAAGTAGTTCTCTATATGATAACTTGTTTTAAAACATTTATACAGAGTTAGAGAACTGCTTCTATCCATATCGTTTATCCATTGCTGTTTAAAAACATCTTTAACTTTATTCCGAAAGACAATATGAAAATTACTCATATTCACAGTAAGTGGATCATTCCATACGAAAGAGAATCCATAGCTATCGAGTAAAAATTTCACATTTGATGCCCAATTTTTAACTCCTTTGTTACAATCACGAACAAGTTCGCTATATACTAAGGCTTAAAGAGAATTATTTGTATTGATAAGTTTGCACCAATATCGTATTATTTTAGTATAGTCACATACATAGGGAAGCGCCCAAGCTCACCATACACTGCGGTGTTCGACGTACTCGTTTTGACATTTAGAATTCTCTTTCAAAACTTTAAATGCACTCTCTCGATTGATTTAGATTTACTAAACCCCCATAGCTCACTAGCGTAACAAAGAATTGACCCAACAAAAGCATCAAATAGCTGACATTGTGTTTTAGTAGTTAATGGGTACGCCCCCAAATTGTAAATGAGCAAGTTTTGAGCTTTAATTGCCTTATCAGCTAATGCAGCTTGGTTCAAAACAAAGGTACCAGTGTAATTAAAAATGGTTCCTAGATAGTTAAAATCATTCACTACCTCCAAAGGAGCGCTATCATAATACCAGTTCTCCTCTACTAAAAGTTGACCTCGTTTTCTAAACACCATTATCTTTGTCTTGTCAGTATTTACTTGTAAATTCCATTTAAAACAATAAAGAGAAAGCGCATTTAATCTATTTTGCAAGTCAGAGGGACTTTTACCTAGAAAACATATATCATCAGCAAAAAATAACATTTTCACATCTGACCCACCTATATTGACACCGTCGCCTTGTCTGCTTGCAACAAATGCGACCAGATCTTGAATAAATAGAGAGAACAAAATTGGAGATAAAACTTCACCTTGCTTAAGTCCTACTGAACATTCGAAAAAGTCTGAGTTCCCACCATTACCTTTTACACAGCATTTAACTTGATCATACATATTTTTAATAATTCTTAACATTTTCGAATCTACTCCAAGTTTAAACAGCTTTAACCATAGACCTTTTAGATATACGCTATCAAACGCCTTTCTAAAATCGACAAATGCACAATATAAGCGTTTTTTATTATTTAAAACTGATTGTACAACCGAATTAAGTGTAAAGATAGCGTCAATAGTAGAGCGGCCTTTTCTGAAGGCAAACTGAGCATCATCCAAAACATTGTTATACTCTGCCCATATATTAATTCTGTTATTTAAAATAGTGGTAAAAAGCTTAGCAAAACAACTTACAAGAGTTATACCTCTATAGTTATTGACATTATTTACGTCATTTTTCTTATGAACTGGTATTATTATACCTTCTGACCACCTATCAGGGAAGTATCCTGAGTTAAAGATTGCATTGAAGATGTCAACAATGTGTCCCGATAAAATATCAACAGATTCAATAAAATATTCATTTAATAATTGGTCCCCCGCATAAGCTTTATTACGCTTTAAGGATTTAACTGCCTGCTTTAGTTCATGTACAGATATAGGTTTATTGAGCTCATTATTACTGCTGCTAGTGTCATTGAAATTATGTTGCCCACAAAAAAGTTCGCTATCTTCATCAGAAACAGATCCAGGGACTACTTGCAAAGATGAAAAATGTTTAAAAAAATCCTCAGTGGAGATATTACAGGAGGTAGCTTTATTATTTAGAAACATGTTCCAAAAGTCCTTAGGCTTACAGTGCCTCATATTCTCTAGTTCCCTTACTTTAGATAGATATCTCTTACTCTTTTTGCGTTTAACGATTCTCTTGTACCTCGTTTTATGTTGAATCATATTTATCCTATTTATATCACTTTTACACTGATTATACAAATTAAGTGCCTCAAAGAAATACTTTTTTGCCTTTTTACATTCATCATCAAACCAATCGTTCTGATTTAATAATCTTTTGGAGTGTGCATTTGAAACAATAGATTTCTTAAAAGTTTTAAATTTACAGAAAAGGCCATCCCCTACTTCTCGTATTACAAGCGAAAAGCTATCAATTAATGCATTTACAGAATTATCATCGTATGAGGATACATCAGCTACCATTCTATTCAACTCAGGCAGGCGTGCTATTAAGGAAGACCTAAATTGTTCTCGTTTACTGTCATCCCACGTGACCTTAGAGTACGTGCAATGGTTGCTACTACCCGTATTGACAGATGGAGAAAACACAGAGAATGAAACAGGCGCATGATCGGACCATTCACAGAAGGGCAATACGGTAAAGTTCTGTACACGTGTTATGTTATATTTTGGACCTAACACATAGTCAATTACGCTACTACCTAACTGATTAGCAAATGTGAACGCCCCGGTAAAGTTATCAGTGCCAAGTCTACCGTTACATATACGCAGGTCACATGACTTGCACAGCTCAAGCAACTTAAGGCCGTGTGCATTGGTACGCTGGTCCATAGAAGCACGTGACAAGGGGTCATCTGGTGAATAAAGGTCACCATCCAAAACATTATTTGGAGTGTCAAAAATAATATAATCAGGCTTACTTGCAGTCCTAGCATTAAAATCCCCACAAAGAATAACCTCACCCAAGGACTTAAAATCATTTATGTCGAGCTGAAGCATATCAAACAGGTCAGTTCCCGGTTGTAAAACATCATAAGCAGGCGAATTTTCTGGCCAAATATAGACTCCCGCAATATAAACATCATTATTTAAGGAAAAAAAATCTTTACACAATTTAACCCATATTATACAATCATGATGAGTTCTTATGATTTTAACACCGTTACAAATAGAATTCCTAACATATAGGACAGTACCTCCTTGAGCCCTTTTAGATCTTCTATTTTGGAATGTTCTATAAAAGTTAAAGCTTTTGTATTCACTTAAATCTAAATTAAAACAACCGGTTGTCCATGATTCATAAAGAAAAACAATGTCAAAATTAGCCAGCACTTGTACAAAGTCATAACATTCAAGTTTATTCTGCGTGAGACCATTTACGTTCCAAGACAGGACACGAACGCCAGCCCCCGGGGACCCCTAGTAGCTGGTAGGTGCAACGATATCAACAGGGCGGCCGTCGACATACAGTTTATCGTAGGACAGCCAAGCATTTTTGCCCTCCTGTTTCGCCTTACGTAGAGCTGGCATTAATCGCCGACGACGGTCAACAATTTCCTTAGGAAACTGTTCGTTGATATAGAATTCAGTTCCCTTCAGCTTGGGTCGGGGACGCCGCACAACTTCACGATCCTTAAAGAAGCAAAACTTTGCGACAACATTTCTCGGCCTGCGGGAACCAGCACTACTAGAGTGATCAGCCATGCGGTGAACACGCTCGAACTGTAAGCTGTCGACGTATGATTGGGCCAATTCCAGCTGATCAACCATGAATCGCCGTACCGCAGACTCCGTTTCCTCGGGCTTCTCACGTGGACTCTCTGGGATATTTGAAAACACCAGGTTGTTGCGCATGGATTGCGATTGAACATACACGAGCGTGTCATCAACGACAGCCTTGGCCTTGTGACATACCTACGAACGACATATTAATCTAATGAGGTTGCTTTTTTATAAAAGAGAACAGGTGGCTCGGTTACGTGCAAGCAGTAAGCAACACTGTACATAGCATATGACCTATCAGGAAGAAATGGTTGCAATGTAAAGGTACCTGAAAATATATTTTTAGCCAAAGTTTGATTCCAGATTTTTTCTGATGTTCTAGATATTTTACGAAACAGATATAACATGATGTCCTAAAATAATTTAGTATGAGGAATCTAAATTAAACTTAATAACAAATGGTAAAATGTTAAATAAACAGACCTCGTCTGTGGGAAAACGCTGTCTATGAGACGATTTAGTAAATGTTTGTCTCTATTTCCAACTGTTGTTATAAAATGCAGCTAACAGACAGCCAGACAATACGTTAATGTTAGCCAAGGTGCAAACATGAACAACGTGGGGAACAGTACTTAATTGCAAAAATGGTTGAAATTCCAAAATATTAGTACAGTACATAAACAATGTAAAATACAGTTAATCGATTGCCTCCGAGCGAAGAATATAATAAAGTTACAATTTAAAGCAGTAGTTGAAGCACACACACACCGTGAACCTTCAGCTGTCGCTACCATTCTTATTGTTGTCTCACGTTTCTCATGGTTGCAGAAAGAAAAGCCCAATAAACAGGACCATAAAAGAAATATAGACCAAAGATTGATTTTAACATAAACTATTCTAGTTATCTTTATACTGGAGAACTTAAAGCCTGGCATTATTAAAATGTGACAATTGTTCTTGAAGAGCCGTGTAAATGAAGGAACTTTTGTTGAGTATAAGAACAGCTGTGTTTGTAGATCAACGAACATGTTGTATAAACATAACAGAATGGTGTCACATTTGATGCAAATATTCCATATACATCTTTTGTACGAATCTGACAATTGAACATATAGTATGTTACTATGTTATGTACTTCTTTAATGCATGTCCCAGAATATTTCTTCTAATGGGTTTTGTTTATGTCATTTAGGCCAACATTGTAGATTAATAAAGTTCGTTGAGTATGCTTCATAACTTGACTACCACTCAGCTTGTATTTCATATACAGTTAGGATTCCAGTTCATTGTAAATATGAAAACATAATTAATTTCGGACAATTTTTATTGTGATTATTATTTACATAATTATAAATTATTTTTTAAAATGTAGCTCATAATTTGAAAAGTCTTTCTTTTTATTTTTGTTGAAAACAGTTCCGTGTCAGCGGTCGACCATATTTGAACATTCATGTGTATTTACCATACATTTCATCAAAGATTTCAAATAGTTCCAACATTATTAATTAAATCGCCCGCCCATCCGCTATCAAAGTTGTTTGTCACATGGGCGAGAAAATTACTCTGACTCATATTAAATACGACACTAAGCTCTGTGCTCTTATTGGTCGAAGGCGAGCATACTTCTCTCACTCCTAAAGGCACCCACTGAGTCCTATCCCCAGAACTAGCGCGAACGAGTAGATTTCTCTCACACCTACATGTAACCAAATGCGCTTTGGGCTCAGAACTATCGCATGCGAGTAAATTTCCCCCATTCCTACATATCATTCAATTTTATTATAGACTTCAATGCGTGACATAAGACTTAGTGCAGCCGTGTCCAGAGTAAGAAAGCTTAGTCGTTTACTGGCGAAGTTATATAATTTATTTCCGTGATAAAATGACTTTAAAATAATTAATAAAATTGTTTTGCTATTTTAGAAGTCGAAAGTCGATTATAATATGTTTAGGCCAGAAACCATTCACAAGCAACACTAGTGATGTTATTATCACACCTGTTCTGCACGGACATTTACCTGCTGTCGGATACCACCAACCGGAGTAAACCGTTGGAATGATAATAAGTCACGTTAGCCAAACATTTGAAAACGGCTAAAATTGTGATGGCGTTTTCTGACAGTCTAAAAGTGTATTAAAATGTACATGCAAATGTATAGTCAATAAATATAATGGCTCAAGAACGTTTTAAATGGCGATTTTTCAATAATCCGTCTTGAAATTTACCCTAAAGATACGAAAATATGACAAGGTTATGTTTTATACTTAAATTCGAAAAAACAAACCACACACACCAAAACACAAACAACACAAGTCAGTTCAATAAAACAGTGACACAAATATTGAAACGACATAGTCCATACAAATGGGGGAATACATGAAGAATATTAGATTAGTGTCAGACTACCAGAAGTAGAATAAAACATGTTTAGTTTTTAATTTTTATTTTGTGAATGAATTTTAATTGAATTTTATTTTCTAAATTTATTACTTGATAAATTAAAGTCTATAATCAAAACCATGAAGTGATTTTTTTTAAATTTGCAGCATCAACCAAAATACTTTATTAAAAATTTGGGGCAACTTTGAAATAAATCGTTTGGCTATCAAGAGCTCGGTGACTTTTTTAATAAAGCAAAGTCTGTAGAAAAAATTGGGAAACTCAGTCTAAAACGTGTTGATTTTGTAAGCAATTAATTACATATTAGGGATAGTTTGAGTCAAACCATTCAAGTCACATGTTTGGCTGATTTGTTAAATGCTACAATTTGTTTCCAAACGATACTCTATAGCAAAACACTTCTCCTAAACAGGATATAGCATAATTTTTGGAGTTCTCTTATTTCTAAAAATATAACACATTAATTGCGTTAATTTTAAAATTCTGTATATTGTATATTACACTTGAGTTACCTTCAGCCCGTATTTACAAACTGATACAGTTAAAGGACGTGTAGATTTCGTAGAAATTTACTACATGTGACGTCGTTTGGCATAAAAAGGGTTTTCAGTCCTTCTAAACGACTGCATCATTATCAGAAGCTTTCGCGTCCCTTATAATCTTACAACTTTGTAGTATTTGACGACTTTTGGAACTCTTGATATATAGGAAAGAGTAGAGAGAGTGATGCACATGCACATTTAAAAGTAGTCCGTCTGGATGCGCGCGACCGGTTTATGACACTGTTGTTGGATAAAATAAATGTTATCACACCGAGCTTTATATATACCCAATGTCCGAGGTGATGGTAGGATAAAAACAGTTTAAAACAAATCAGTCCATGTGATGCAGTATACCAATATATAAGTACTGACGTCATAAAAAGTAGCGACGTCGAATGAAACAATTATTTCCATTTGTATCCTGATGTGGCAGAAGTATTATTGTTAGTAAAACAGGTAATCGAAAAGCTAGTTTGTCAAAGAATGCACGAGGTGAAGGCATATCTTTTACTTTGGTGTAGGGGATGATGCCTCAATTTGGGGTTGTGGTCATATGATTGTTACAGCTATAAATCATTATATGTACATAATTAAAACAAAAAGTAGTTTCTACATTTGTTGGTAAGATCTGAAGAGATGTTGCAAAATATTCCTTTTTATTTAGTTTATCCAATTTTTAAGATCCTGTCTGCCAATTTGTTGCCAAAATGTATGTAAATTAAAAATCACACCTGTATCTAAATTGTTATTAATCAGTAAGGCCGATACTCGTATAGCCTTTTTTAACTTTCATTGCTATTCCTTAATCGTTGGTAAAGAATCGATGTTAAGAAGGCACTTTATGTACATTTCAACAATACATGGTGAGGATATTCAGAATACACTGAATATTCAGCTAGATACATTGGATATTCAGCGCACACTATTTTGAACTTTACTGCCTAGATAATTTGATGCCAACTGTTGGACAGGGCATTTACAAAATTCATATATGCTGCTAAATGGATGATGTGAAAGTGCTTCTTCTGCGCTTTGTTACCTGGTGCGTATATTGATTAACAATGAGTTGTACTCCTGATGCAGTGGTTAGTTGATTTTTTGGTTAAATGTTCTGTCTGAAAGTCAGTCAAATATTTCTCCCTACACCCCACCAAAACAGAAAAAAAACTTTAAAGAAGGTTTGAATCTGTGCATTAATTTCAACAAGTTAAAAGTTAAACTAATATTGCTTGTTGTCATCAGGGAGCTTAACGGCAGTGGTATGTCGCGAACGGCAGATTTATGATTCGTATGAAGACCGTTAACTGTTTTCAGGACCACGATTTGGCCGTCGTTAGAAGCAATCAAGGATGGAACATGTGTCCGAACAGCAGTGGGAAATACTTAAGCAATAACAATGGAACACTGAGACTCAGGGATGAAAAAGTCGAGAAGTAAGTAAAATACCATCTGTCTATATAATGAGGATACTTATTTCGAGTTTTTGTTGTTGATGATGATTATAAGACTGTTGATGAAAGTAGTTGTTAATAAGGTTGTTGATAATGTCGTTTAGGATGATAATGTTGCTTATGGTGATGATGACGAGGATTATGAGGATGATGTTTTAACATTATTATTGATGACAATGATGTAGACGATAATGATGATGAGGATGCTGAGGATGAGGAAGATGTGTTGATGCTGTTGATGATAATGGTGTTAATTATAATGTTGTTGTTGCTGAAGATGCTGATGATGCTGATGATAATGTTGATGAAATGATAATTATGGGGATAACGACAATTCCAGATTGCTAGAGCTCATCAGAAGCACGTCATTTATCGACCTGGATACAGTTACCCGAACGGACTTTCCCACTCTTGCCAAAACGCTAGGTCGAGAAGCCAGGATTACTGCTCCCTATGTTTCCAAGAGTCGGATACATGAAGTGTAGGTAATTATTTGATGTAGAGCTGTTAATCTGAGAGCTTAAACATATTTTCTTTAAAGTCTAATGGAAAACACATTATATAAATCCCTTTCGATTGCCCATTTCCTTGATAGAACCAATACTACACTGCGTGCAGAGTGCAGAGTGCAGTAGATTTGTACTGCCGACGAACCTACGGCAAATCGAGCATAGAAAGTTTATTATTTGCTTCTTGTTTCTTCCTGTTATTGTGACATTCTGACGTTACTTCCAATGTTATTTGGTGTACAAATGTATGGTCAGTAACTTTATGTCTGAAATTGTCTACATGTAACAGTGAAATCTAAGTTTAAGCATAATCTCAATCGAGATTACTTTTGCAAATGATACATGGACCAAACCCAAACCTTTCTGTGCTGTTAGGATATATCCGGCTGATTGTTTTTATTTATGATACAGAAACAATTGCAACTATACTATATATAAAGAGCACAAGCGCACATGACAGTATACATCATCTTTGCTTTGTAAGTAACTTATGTACGAATCATTGTTGAAATATTGTTTGTGATGAAAAGAGTCAACAACGAACCTGCTGATCACAGTTTGATAAAATATAGGCGAATGGTGTACTTCCAGATTCTAGCCTACCCCAAGTGGAAACTGTCTGCTCAGACTTACACTGAAATGGCAACTAAATCTTGTATATAACAATATTTGTAATATTATAGACGGTCAGCGCAGACAACACAAGCTTGAGTAGCCAATATTCAGGAATGTGTCAATAGAGAAGATGCAACAGCTCTTGTCACACGTGCTAATGAGATTTTATATTGAGCCCGTGGCACTGCAGTGTAACTGATTTTCCAAGTTTTGTTTCTAATTCCCACTGGCTTTTTTTTTACTCTATGGGCACCATTCTTGCCGTCTTATCGGCTGTTGCCATTTGCTATCTTTATTGAGACAATGCCACTCTGCTCCAGTCTGGTTTATGCGGTGTAAACTGGTTTGCCCACAGACTGCTTGCACGCAGTGCGTATTTTAATACCAGCAGTTAACTGCTAGGTCGTAGGTCGGAGACATTCAGTGTCATAAGTCACTTGAACTCTTTGACAAGTAAAATGCTTGTATTAGCAGATTACCAGAGGTGCAGTCTTGCTGATGTTAATATTGGAGGCAGACTAAACCAGCGTCTTATACACTTGTTAATGCTTTTCTCCAGTTTTCCGACCTTTTGAACAAACACGGGCCGTACACTCTGTGACAACAATCCATTCTGGTACATCCAGACCTGGAGCTAACCGAACAGTTTTCTTCTTGTCGATCTATTTCGTGCCTACCGCTACCAAATATCTGGTGCAACAGCTTCATGGTCGTTCATGAGCATCAGACCACTTGTCAAGGCATTTTAAAGGATTCCTTATCATGCTCGCGATGTTCTATTTTGATTGTTGCAGCAGCTCCTGCTCTGGAAGTGGTAGTCAGCCAAATCAATCTTTATTATTAATAAATTAAGCTTGCAGAAATCTATTTCTCAATACAACATAGATGATCAACGGTTTCTTTTCTCCGTTTCCTACTGAACATTTTGTATGTTCTGTCCAGGCACTGATCCTTCTTTTGTCTTTTTAATTGCCTTATATAACTGTAAATAACCGTTTCCATATGAAAAAAGCAAACAAAAAACTGATATTACAAGCTTTGCAACAAATTTATTTACATTAAAACTTTGTAAGATTTCCTTTCATTCTTAAGACTTCTTGTAGTCGGGCAGAAATTATTTTGTAGAGTAACTGAATAAGTTGTAAAGGGATATTTTCGCATGTTTGACTAATGGCGTTGATTAGTTTTTCTCTGGTGGTTAGGTTAACGGACTGGGGCTGTATAACTGTTTTTAAAGGAAGCCAAGTATTTTCGATTATGGTCAGTATATGACATACACTTTCTTTTATTTTACGGAATTGTTCTATATAATATTAACACTACAAAAATGGGTTCTGAGAGTAAGCCGATTAAAGATAAAATTGGCAAAACTAATAGAAAAGAATAATTACATTAAATAGAGCAACATAACAGATACCGCCTTGGGACGGCTATTCGGCATAAGGGCCGACTGGGGTCATTTTGAAAGAAACAGTGCAAACTATATATATGTATTTAGATACAAACAGTGACTTCCTGAAATTATAAAAAAAAACGTTTTCTGACCTTTTCTGACCCTTTAACAAACCTTGTCAGGATTTAGTGATGGTAACAACTAGGAACTTCTTTGCTATTTTGCATTAGGGTGGTTGACATTTGCATTTTCCCATGTTTCACTTAAATTTGGTGTTTTTCCTCGTGTTAAAACATCAATTTTAAGTAAAACATGTTTATGCTGTTTCAACATAAAACGAGGTGTGTGTGTGAAGGTGTGTGTGTGAGAGGGAGAGAGTGTGTGTGCGCGTGTGTTTGTGCTTGTGTGTAAAGCCTAAAAGATAGGCGTTATTATTAAAGCTATTAAATCCAGACTACAGAAGTGCGCTGGTTGTTATACTAGATTTTTCCTATCCACATATTATTGAATAAAGACATACTGACGGTAGAGGTGCGATGCAACAAAAATATATGTGTAAAATTTCTCTCGAATTTTCTTTCCTAGGACCTCGAACATTTTCCATTTATGCTTCAGGGACCGAGCCTCGACGCCAAACTTTCTGCTCTTCCACTATGGTATTCAGAAGTTCTCTATGTATAACCCGGATGATCCCGCCATTGAAGGTCTGCTGCAAGACATGGCATCGATGAAGATAATAAAAGCAGGTAACGCACCGCTGAAAGTCAACTAATGTAAGGCAGTCAGAAACTAATAGACATGTTTATATACGTGGCTATTATGATGATAATCAATGCAGGTGACCGTTTGACATGAAGACGCCTCTCAATACCCCTCCAAAAGTGTAAAGTTAGAGCTCTGTAAAACGGATGTAAGCACTCCAGTCGGTCTCTTTTGCCGACTGACCGTTCTAAGGCGGTAAGTGCTGGGTTTGCTCTTTTTGTTTTATGTATCACCACCTATTTTTTCTTCTTTTACATTTGGCTTGTACGTTAATACATTTGTCCTGTATATTTTTCACAATTTGAGATATATTTCAATGTTCATATGACTTATTTTCTTGTATGGCTACACTAGTATAAAGGAGTTAATCTATAAAACTATAACCGTTATAACACTGCAATTACACTGTCCAGACACTAAAAACCCCAAACTCCATACAATTTATTTTACAAACAGTAACAAAATGCTAACTAAATTACTGCTGACTGGTTGGACACTTCAATGTTGTTTAATTGTTTATGTTCAAAGTGCTGACATTTATTGTTTCAAATAAAATGTCGTGTTTCAAAGAACTTGCTAAAGTTATATTTATACTTATACTCAGCCGGCTACAAGGCTTGTAAAGACGTGATTATGTGAGAAACTGTCCGAATTGGATTTTGTATGACTTATGAAGAAATGTATAAGTCCATAAATGGGTATAAATGGGGTGTTGATAGGGCTACGTTCTATCTTTTACCAACGAAATTTTTAATTTCACAAAGTTTTGGCTCCTGTACGTACTTTAGTACATCCGATTTAATTAACTTTTCTTTACTTGTTTGATAAGTGTTGATCTGTACGGCAAGTTCTCCTAGACTCAGTGAATTTATTCAAACTACTCGCTTAGCTTGAGCGATATTGTAAACAAAACACTTTGACCAGGAATAGTAATGCGCATGCGAGTATTTTATGGCGAATGTTTTTTGGCTGGTCTAGATCAAATCCAAGTGTTTTCAGCCAGAGGAAACCGGTGCCTTGTATAGGGAACCGATCAGCTTCTAAACCGTGATAGAATAACACGTCTTCAGAAACATGTTAACCTACAAAACGATACCGTGCTGTTGTTGGATTTAAGTCCCAGATACAATGTTGCAGGTTCCTTTGTGCAACATTGCATTATTGCTTTTTTGTGTGTACTGCTATAAGGACATTGGCGTCGCTTCATCATTTTTCCTAGGTATAATTTAGCCTCAAAATCATGGTCAAATATTTTTATGTCTACCTGTCAGATAAATGGATATATACTTTTTTCATTTCTCTCCTTTTTTATTTAACCATAGGGATTTTTTTTATATTTTACTTTAGATTTTCTTTAATTTATGTTGCATTCTCTAATATATTTCTAGTATCATTTTAAAATCGTTTAACGCAATGCGTTTAATGTGATTATTTGGTATGAGTGAGAACAAAAGATACTTAGATTTGTTTATGGACACAATCTCTCCTGCTATTATACAAAATGCATACCGTAATTTATTTCAGTGGTTTTGAGAAAAGGATCAGAACTTAAACTGAGTGTCCAATTTATAAACGGAGGGACGGCTGTTTTAAAACCTATGAGGTATGTCCAATCTGATATAAACACAACGTTGGTAGTCTAACAAAGCCGCAAGATGGACAACGGTGTGTAAATTATGTTAATTGTTTAATATTAGACTATCATTTTTAAGCATGTTAGTAGTAAGTAGAGTATCATTTGTACCAGTAATATGTATTGGAATAGCATCTGCATATTTATAAGATAATAGAATGCTTTTTATACATTTATAAGTTCAACGAATACAATGTACGTTTAAGTTAATATAATATCATTTGTAGACGTATTAGGTCATTGAATATCTTTTGTCAATGTTTATTTGTTTATTGGGATTATCGCCCCACCGACATTATTTCAGCTATCTGGAGATGGTGTCCACTTGAAGCAGACACAGTGCTGCCTTCAGTGTATATAGCATGACGTGAACACTTGGCATGATACCACACCTACAGTACATTATCATGACAATGAGCCAGCCAATCGTGGAACTACCCTTATATTTGCTGGGGTGTTAGTAATCGAGCAACACCACTACCATTTCTAGGGACTTTGGTTTGCCTCCCGTACCTGGAGCTGACTCTCTTCGGACTGCACTACAATGTCTAGTACCGTTTTGTAAATTTATTTATCTCGGTAATGTGACAGAACGCACGACTTTGAAGCAAGGTGTCGCCGCTTATTGCCTTGAGCAGGAAAATAATCTCAGACTTGACAAATTTATCAAGTATTATAGATGGGCATGCTGCAAGGATTTGTTGGTACATTCCTTTAATTATCACAGGGCCATCTGTCTCGGTTTCTCGTTCAAGACAAAGAAATGCACCCAATTAAGCGGGAATAAAATGCGATGGCTACTCATTTAAGAGGTTATAAATTGCGATGGCTGCAAAACGAACAACAGCTTGCATAAATAAACATTCTTGGTCTAGGCGACTTCTAAGTCTCCAGCCAATAATAATTACGTATATACGTATATATTTTTATTGTTATAGGAACCAAAGGGAATATGAGACATCCCCGGACCAATTTCAGTTCGAGGACTTCGAGCGGCACAATGCAGAAATAGCCGCGTTTCACCTAAGCAGGTACCTGTAATTGATTGTTTTGAAAAAGCTCAAAACTTATAGTGAACGTCACATACACGTATACAATATAGACATATTCGCTTATTGCACAATCAACTGAAGCACAATAAGAAATATTTACATATAGATAAAACATATGTGTGCGTGCGTGCGTGTGTGTGTATTATCAGACTAATTAGTCTCAATTTCTGTTGAATTCGCCATATGAAACAATGATGAAAGTATCAATAGGTAAATAAGAAAAGGTCCTATCAAAACTTTCACAGATATCTAAATTTTATCTACCAGTAGACAAAGGCAAGCAAGGTAAATGCAAATGTGAAAAAAACCCACAGAGACGAGACATAACACACATAAAGAAAAACCATCAGTTACCGCCTCGGAGCGGTCAATCGGCAAAAGGGCCAACTGGGGTGCTTAAACCTGGTTTGTGGAGCGATACGACCATAAATACCGTTTGCGGTAATACTAATATATTTCAGAGCTCTTGATGACGATTATATAGTAAATGAACATTTTGCCGACATTTTGACACCCATCGATCTGTGGTCATCCTGTTCAAACTAACTCCTAGTAAAGTATTTTTTACTTTGAATCACCAGTAACTACAAGTACAATTATGAATTGTTTCTAATAGTGACTTAATGACTTTGTCATTACTAACAAACATACAAAGATAAATCTTTAAGACGAATAATTTGTTATAAGTTTTGAGCTGTTTATTATGCTAGTGTTGAGAATTTTCAAAACTGTTTATTATACTAACCTGTATTTAATTATAATGTATATTATTTTAACCTTAAAGGTGCTTATATTTCTACTCACCTATTTGAATTTGCATCACTAAATATCTCATTTTATCAGAACAAATAAATAATTTGCATTTCCCATTTAAAGAATACAGAACAGAACAAATTTTATTGGTATAAAATATTAACAATAATTTTATTTGTAGCCATACAATGTATATATGCACAGGAACATATGAGTGTCTTAAATTCAATAGATTTCAATGTATACATCGTTTCTAAATATAAATCATTCAAATATTGGCGCCCGCGTTGACGCTGCGGCACCTTTAATAGAATGCGTTAGAAATTTGGCAATGGGCAATGGCCGAGGTGTTTCAATTAGTTATATGGTGTAACACACTTGTACATCTTCAACTTCTTACCACGTGTATTCCGTACCGACTTCAAACCACGTGGGTTAACCAGGGTTTATTCTCATCTGTTAGCAGTGCTGTACGAGGGTTTTCAGATCGTTATTCGTTTCAATATTTCTCAAACGAAGTTTCCTAATAGATTAGTTGTGTTTTAAATGAATTGTGTGATTAATTTTATTTAGACAATGATACAAATGGTGCAGCATATGTTATGCGAATATGATGGCCAATTGTTCAATAATAGTTTCAGACAATGTATTGTTGTTTTAAGAAGAACATATATTGGAGGACCCTTTGGTGGTTTGCATCCATTATATTCTAGGTGAGTACTTAATAGACACTTGTTGACGAGACACGTAGCATCATGCTGAGTACTTTATGGAACTGATCTGGGTTGTAGGTGATTTCTGTGGCATCAGTGGTTGTTAAAAGAGAATGTATGAGAAGTGTAGACCTTACTGATTCGTTTTCTGGTCTTTCCGCATGGTCTTCCTTACTTATATGTATGTGACCATTGTTGACAGAACCCTTGGTTTCTACATGGTCCCACCAGTCACTGGACGCTTGATAGACCTCGTGAAGGAGATTCGACCTCTAGCAGAACCGGGTCTCAATCATACATTCTACTATTCACCAGGTACGTTAAATATACGTTGTTAGTGTAAGGTAATTGTACTTATCTATATGTAGCCTTTGGGTAACATGGACAACGTAAATGACTAGGCACTCGGCTTCCTCCTACATCTGGTCTCTTGCAGTACGCATCTTCCGGTACAGTTTGTATATTTGCTTGTGTTATAGTGTTGTTCTTCCATCGCTTTTTTATCCTTTGTTCTCAAGAGTGCAATTACAAGGCCGTTATTATCTGCGTAACAAAACACTTCATTTACACGCACATGTATTTTATTCTAATTTTGAGAATTAAAACCCTGCCATCTTTGATACGTGCATTCAATGTTGGGACTGCATGTTAGCAAATTGAGATCATCTGTTAGCAGCAAAACAGTCCATAGACAGACAAAAGCTTGTTCTGAACGAGTCATTGAGTATACATGGTAAAATCTGACATTAGATGCAATGTTTATGCAACATTTAAAGGTACTCGCAATACACCTAAACGATTTCTGTAAGGTCCGCGCTAATTTTAAACTAGCATTTGCAATGATGTCAGTGTGCATGAATGCTTTTATAGCATCTCTGAAGTATTTGTGGTCAAGGAAATTATGCTTTTGGACTCTGGAGTGCTTCTAATTCAAACCCTAGCCTTGTCACGACAAGCTTTAAAATAATCTATTTAAAGATTCTGCACATGTGCTTTTTCTGCTTGTATAGTAAATTGTAAAAATGTTAGCAACATTTTTTTGTCTTCTACCTATGTAACATCTTGGAAAACCTATTAATGTCGGTTTTGTATTTTATTTAAAGTCATTATATAGTCTTAGGAAACAACGTTAACCATGTTTCTGGAGATTTATAGTCTACTAAAAATTATAAATAGACTTCTATAGATAGATACACAAACAAAATGCTTTAGAGGTTTAAAGGTTAGGTCAAGTTGACCTGTTGATTTGTTGATGGGGGGTGGGGGGAGGGGGGGGTGGGAATCACACACATGTCAATTGTCTGGTAAAGTGACTTCTTAAGACAGTATTGTGGGTGACAGTGTACATTTAGGAATACAAATCGTAGCGTTTTCTGGTTCGGGCACGCTTTTTTTCTGAAAAGGTACAGATAAATAATTTGCATAATTTAAAGCTTCACCAACGTCGCTTAAATGTTTTAAAAGTATATTTCTTGTTTGTACTGGTAACACAAAATTCCCCGTTATCTTTAAGCCACAGTGTACAATATACATTTTAATACACGCTCCATACATTGTAACTATGTGGTAACTACACTATTCGGATCTTTGTTTAACTTTGTACGCTGCCTTTAACCGTCTCATATTTTGATTTATTTTACTAAAATTCTCTTTTTGTAAATTCATACATGTACTGTAGGAGACGCTGTTATTGAATTCAATTATTTCAATATAAACAGCTAAGACGGGTAACTTATGTTCATGTAGACTTTCGGGAACGTCCCGGGAATTACAGTTCTCTTTGTTTTACACAGAATCACACGATGTTTTAAAACATATGTCGTTTTTGTATTTCGTAACAATAAGCTGATTTCAATGATATGTACTTATATGAAATATGGCCTTTTCTGGCTACACTGTGATCATATAAGGTGCTGATGATCAATTGCTGTGCAGTAAGCATGTGCATTAAATATGACGTATTCTTAAGAACCTTTCATCTGTTATTTCTGTGTCTTATTACACATATTAGGTGTCTAGCTGTGATCAGCATGTTGTTTTCTCTGTGGGTATGTCTGTGCGTGTGTGCGTGTGCCAGTGTGCGCGCGCGTGTGTGTATATGTGTGTAGTATAGGAAGGTACTATAAAGTATGTCATTCGCAATGATCTTCACATGGATTACTGTAGCTTACAATGCAACAAGATATGGGTATAGTCTATCAAAGTAGTAAAATTTGAGAAAATTAATGGTGTCACCAAGATAAAACCATGTGTTGCTTTTGTTGAAGAATTAATGACATCTAACACTTGATCAAATGATATTGATCATACTGTAGTACATTCATCGTCAACCTATTGTTTCGTGTATTTATGCACAATTCTGATGGCATCAATACAATTAAAAGGGTAAAGTTAGGCAATGTAAAATCCTCATTAAGCACAGAATCAATTTAAGGCGCAACATATGTTCCATGGTCAAAGAATGACAACAGTCGGTAAAGAGACTCGTGGTTATTATGATTTAGCGCCACGTCTAAAGAACTGAGATCGAAGCGACTTTTTAAATTCCTATCCGTTTCTTTCTATCATTTTACATTTTCTGACCGAAACACAATTTTATCAGCACAATCGACGTTTATTTTTCAATTATTACATAGCGTTTGCATACTGTTGCGTTAAAGTCGTAAGCGCATTCTTCTATTCATTCAAGTACTTTTATAATACGATCTCATAAAAGATAATATTTAAGGAAACCATTCTATTCTTCTTTTTGCACCTTCTTAAATAGGTTTTTACCTCAAAGGATCTCTTACATATACTAACAAATGAGAAGTTACGTGTATATCTCATCGCATTGTTTTGGGTGACTATCGAGTTTACCTGGATATGCCTGTTTACATCTGTGTGCTCCTACCCAGTCTCTGCTGACTTAATCTCTGTTCCAGTAGATAACCCGTATTTTTATGTATATCTGTTTAGAGCGGGTAACTCATATTCCTATGTGTATCTATTCGAGTGGGTAACTCATATTCCTATGTGTATCTGTTAGAGGATAACCCATGTTTCTTTGTGTATATGTTCCATTGGATACCCATGTTCCTATGTGTATTTGTTCCGGCGGGTAACCTATATTACAATTTATATCTGTTAGATTGGCAAACCTACGCGTTGTGTATCTCACGGGTTAAGCTACGTTTCATGCCCTAGCAGCTACCTATTTTTGTGTCTCTGTCTGTTTTAGCGGGTAACTTATGTTTCTACGGGTTCTGCGACGAATACTGTGATCCCCGCCACTCGTTCTGCGGGACAGGACACAAGATTGAGGTGTCCCTGATGGCCTACCTGCCGCCTGCCTCATACCTGCTGACAGAATATACTGAGAACCCCTACAAAAGGTAGCTGCATACGGCCTTTTGTGTTGTTTTGTTCTTGCTTCTTGGTCTATTGCGACCAGTCAGAGATTATAATTATGTCAATGACATATACCCGGATTATCAAATCTATTTAACTGTAAAGAACATGACAAGGAAATTAAAGCGACATTTTCGCATCAGGATTAACTTGCATATATCCATTTTTGATTTTGTAAAGTAAAACACTGTTGAAACACAAACAGATATTAACATATAAATATAAGATATAAGATTCCATTATTACCCACTGATAACTGGATTAATGTCAACATAATGCCTTTAATATACTAGTAACACGATGCCTTTAGGTTTTGAGATTCAAAAACTTAGCAACAGTTTTCAACTATTTTATCTGGTCTAAGTTCAACAATCTAGTAAAACTCTTAAGTATTGTGTGGTTTGATGTGTCACGCACCTATGATAAACTGCAACCAAGTGGCATTAAAGTAATTTCCATTCAATTAGCTTCGTTTCAATGATATTGGCGTTATCGAAAAGGAGAATCCAGGAACTGTTCGCTGTTATGATCTATTCCGATTGGTTTGCGTAATTATTGAGAAAAGATATTGGGACTGTTTACACTTACAGCTTAGAGTCGCCATTTAACAATATTATTGCAATTCCTGAGATCATTACGAAAGCAATTGTTACATCTTTTCATGTATCTACAGCACTTACAGCAGGTGGGACAGTGCCCCGTATACCAAGTCGGCCGACTACTGTCAGGCTAATGTGATGGGAAAGAAGCCTATTGCGCATATGGAAGGTCTACTCAACTTGGTAGATCTACACATATTTGATTTCCTCCAAGGTTAATAAAACTATTTATGCCCTATGTCAAGGACAGTAAGACATTTTCTCATTTACATGCTTCAAAACTGATACAAAACGTTTGGAAGATTGTAATTCCTAACGGAGCGTGATAAAATGAAATAAGTTCACAATAATATTTGGCCGTCGCACACCAGTGATCTATAGATACATTTGTGACAGTTACAGCCCAGTCGGGATATACATTTGTAACAGTCACAGCCCAGTCGGGATATAATATGCATATGTGACACTCACAGCCCAGTCGGGATATGCATATGTGACACTCACAGCCCAGTCGGGATATGCATATGTGACACTCACAGCCCAGTCGATCTATACATATGTAACAGTCACAGCCCAGTCGATATAGACTGATACATGCGTGACAGTCACATCCCAGTCTATAATATGTAAAAGTCAAACTCGTGTATTATATCGAACACAACACGCGCATGCCAGTGAGTGAACTTGACATTTACTTTCTACAATGATCGTGATAGACGTAGATTGAAATTATAAATATAATACCAATACGTTAAATACATTCTCAGCAAATGAATGAATGCATTTACATTTGGTGATTGAAATATAATTTTCTACAACACCTCTTTTGAATTAGTAACACATAACTTTCAGAAAATTATCTTTTATCGCAGATTTTCTACCATTTTTTTAACGTTTTTTATTTGTTCTTAATTAATTGTTATGTGGTCGTATAAAACGTGTTCATACGTGTATATGTTTTGCTTCTAGGTAACCGAGATCGCCACACCTTGAACTTTTTCCGGGAGGTCAATATCGATGGATTTTTTAACGCCTTCGACAATGGTCGAGGGTAAGTTTATAATTTAATGTAATGGTTGTATACGACACTTTACATATATAAAATACAAATAGAAATCTCTTACCCGTGTTTGCTGGAATTAGGACATTTACATAGAATTATCACACAAATAAACAGCATTTTGCGAGATTCTTTTATTTTGGTTGTTAAAAAGATAAAAAATGATCCAGACCTTCGGATACCATGTTTCATGTGGTGTTTTAAAAAGTTTACCAACAAATGTTCTAAATAAACCTTAACATATTATTCAGATAGGTGTTTTACAAGGTTAGACGTTTATCAGAACGTCTTCTTCCAAATACATTTCTCTAAAGGGCACAGTACATACTGGCTAATAATTTACCAATGAATTTAAGGTAATGAAGTGATTGCAAATGACACTTTTTCATGTCTTTGAATGACAGGCCCTTTTAGCCTATCAAATAGTCTGATCGCCAAACACATGGTCACGGCAGCTTGGTTAGACAGATGTTAGAAAAGCAGTAGATACTTCGTTATATGGCCATCGGCCCTTTTCTAATTATATTTTTGAAACAACTACGCTTTAAAGGCGGTATCCGAGAATTTGCCTATATCAAATGTATGTAACAATATCTGACATCTGTTTGTGCTACTTGCGCACAGTTTCTGTAGAAAAAAAATACTGTATTAAGCTTTGTCGATAACAGTATCTCAATTTTAGAGCATAACAACTCGTTATTCAACACTTAAAATGCTCATTCTTTTCAAATCTATAAATAAGAACGATTGAGATTTCTGCTAAAATAGACATCGACGTCACAGCGGATGACGTGGATGAACTAAAACACAAGTGGCCACGTAGTTGTCTTATTTAAAAAATAGCTAACTGTGCGGCGTAGCTCAGGTCGTAAATACATGCTTGTAATGACGATTGTGGCGTTATGGTTCACTCACTTTTCCGACAGGATTGGGCATCAATAAACAGCATTCTGCAAGGATTTGTGCCGGTAACAAAAGTTTATTTAGATATTTAATTAAAATAGTTTGTTTCAATATTGTCTCATACCACCTTTAAAGGTGGTATCCGACATTTTGGACCACTTTTTTACCCTCAAATAACAAAATAAGCCATTGTTACCCTAAGAGCTCCTGCAAAATGTTGTTAATTGGTGTCCTAGATCTATGTGAACAGCGAAGCAGCTAGTCATTGCAAACAGATATTTCCTATCTGAGCCACGCTGCACAGCTATTTGTAAACTAAGAAATACACGCGACCACTTACTTTTGAGATAATTTTACACGAACATCATGGTAATCAACTTTGACATTGATATATATTTCTATCTGAAATCCCAATCGTACTTATTTATAGATTAAGAAATATTGGACATTTTAAGCGACATATTTCACGATGCACTGTCTAACAATTAATATATTGTTGTATGTATAAACAGCTTTCACTTAAACCAAGGTAAAAGTTTATGCAGGAATAGTGCAAACATTCTCCAAACAGGGGTAAGATGTTGTTACATATATAGGCATAGGCAATCTGTCGGACGCCACCTTTATGTTGTTACATATATAGACATAGGCAAACTGTCGGACGCCACCTTTATGAAGCGATCGTAATTTAAACGGCCATTATTCTTTTCAGCAGTAAAATAACCACATTATCACATTTATATTATGGTCATCTGTTTCTCAAAGAAACACCTATTAGTTTAACAATAATCGTAAGAACTATAAAAGATATAAAATATAAACTATTACCCATATTAATTGACTCTTAGTTAAATGTTGCTTATTGCATTAATTTCGTCCTTTAATCTCGGCACTGTCTTATCGCGGGCTTTACATTTCTTCCTATATCGAATGTATTGATGTCTTTTTCATTTAGAGACTTTGTACCGCATTTGTTTAGAAGGTGTTGTTAATGGCTATTAATGTATTGTCTTAGGAATTATTTTCTCTCCACAGTTACAAAATATATCAGTAAAAAACTACATCTTACTTGTAAAAACAGCACAGGTAATAGCAATTGCTGCTATGCTTAGCACGTTTAACTTTCTGATACGTTATTTCCGGCGACTTTGATGCTCTGATTTTCTTGTGTCATGCTAACATTTTTAGGCTATGTATGCGCCTTTATTGCAGGTTCGGAAAGACAAAGATTGACGAATATGGAATTCTCGCCCCTCTTTGGCAATGTTGTCGAATCCGGAAATCGACCTTCCAGAAGTTTATTAACCTGTACACAGGAGTTCATCCACTGAGTTATTATTTGGATGAATCATTAAAGAAGGATCCTCTCTATCCTATAATAGTGGACGGTCACTATAGAGCAGTAGACCGCAGAGCGAATAAAGTCCTAGGCGCTGTGATGGAGTGCATTGAGAAAGGTCATAAACTTAATGACATTGTCGTCAATAATGATCGATAACGCCGTGTGCAAGATCATACTTCTCCGTCCCGACCTATACCCCTAGGTTAGGTATGGCCCAGGACAAATTTTATTTTCAATTTCCATCATTATTTAACTTTTATAGAATTAGTTACTTTCAGAAAAAACGATTATTTTATTTAAGGAAGAAGAAAAAAACGAGATTTACTGCGGATTCCGGTTATTGTCTGCGTCTGCAACTTTGGTTATTGGCTGCTACATTGATATGTTGTGTAACAAACGGCCGCTCAGAAGCCACCAGAAGACAAGGCTCACATCATGAAAAACACTTACTCTGGTGTCACTTTATTCATAGCGGTTGTTCTTGATTACTCATATATTTTTTAAGTATGCAATGATATATACCATTGGTGAATATCACAGAAATACACGGATTGGGAAAATATCGAAAAAGTTTTGATTTTCACATTGTATATAACACTGTCGCATCTGATTTCGACTGATTGCTTCTCTTTTTAATTTGTGCTATTTGTTTTATATTTATATAGATTTGTTGATAGCAAATTTCGTCTTTAGTATGTATGAAAATAGGATCGATATCATATAAGAATATATTCATTATGTTGACATGTTTCTAGACTAAATAAAGTGAGTACATGTAATATATCTTTTATTGTGTTAGCTCGTTATGTTGTTTACAAATACACTTAACTTTTACAATGTTTATATGAATTTGTCAGCCTTAGTTGTTTATCTTTAATCTATCCATGTAGAAAAAAGAAATTCTGAGGTGTTTATATAAACATGTGTCTTTTTTCGAATTGAACATGTGTAAATTGAAAATGAAACGTTGAGAAATTATGTTTATTTAAGCCGTATCCATAATGACTAAATCGTGAACACGCATTAGTTATGACGACATACAACCGTTACCGTGTAAAGGCTAAACCTACCTACATGCTACCATCAAAGTTCATATACAGTAACGCTACGTAAGTTTGTGTTTAACCAATGATGACTTGAATAGCACATGGCCATAGAGGAAAGTAGACATGTGTGCACCGCAGTCAATATGTTGCTACTGAATATATAATGAATATAATAAAAAACAAAACCTGCCACTTTTCGGAAAATTGAAAAAGGCTTGTACACCGTAATATGTGTATGAAGTTCAATGAAATTATACGAAGTATGCATCTTTTTACTTCAAATAACATTGGTATTCATGTACTTGGTGTATAAGGATTTATATCCGATACTTCATTAATAGCGGAACACCGTTAAAAGTAACTTCGTGTACAATTGTTCCATTATACGATACCCAGCAGTCACTGTTGGCTTTCCTCTTTCATGTTTATTGCAAATTAGATAAATGAAGTGAAGATAGGGAAATCACAGTCAGCAATCTTAACGAATTGGACCAAAACCGCCACGTTGTTAAGGGTATACATGTCGAATTCCTTCGGCATTCTACTAAATGTATGCAAGTATATCAAATGGCAGATAAAATGATTTAAGGTCGGAAATAATAAATCCAAACGCACCGAAGAAAAATAAGTTAGTAGTGTTTATTTCCCGATTTGGATTCGTAATTATTTTAACTTAGAAGTAAAAATAAGTTTAAACATTGTCATGAAATTTAAATTTAACCACATCGTTACGATCACAATAAACATTTTGCTTTTGGCCATAAGTAGAAGTAACATAAATTATTTCATTCAATTTAATGCCAACACCAGAATGTAATATTGTATGGTAAAATCTTCGGGGCTCCACTTACATGTTTTATGGTTGGTTAAACTAATATCTTCTAATTAAAAATGATTCGGAATGTAAGGAGAAATTGCGTTTCAGATTACCAGCAGAAATATATTCATTTTTTTAGCAAAATATGACTTTATTTTGTATTTTCTCATTAAGGCAATTTTAATGCATGTGTATTGAAAGGTATAGTTGGAACAAAATTAACGCCAGCCATATACAACAACTAAATAAACTTGTAAAGTGACATGTTTTGCAGACAATTGAGCTGGTAATCAGTACATACTTTTAATGCAATTAACTAACTGTGCCGAAAAAATCTTACAGCATCTTATAGTAGTTAGAAAGTTCAGTCACTGATATAATTGGGTATTTGTGTCATATTATCATTACATTAATCAAAACATGAGCAAAGATCAGAATATGGTAAATCCACCAGTGTAACACACATATTTGTTTGACACCTAAGCCGCTAACAATTTATACGGTACGTCAATGCCACCGAGGGACTATTGACAACCGTAAATATCCGAGGGAATAATAGTCAGCCATACAACGACACTGAGGTATTCACGACCTTCCTCACAAAGCCACTGAGTTATGTCTAACCTTGAAGGGATTGTTGTCACCCTAAAAAAGATTTGTTTTGACATCGCCTCGATACAGTTGTGGTCATATCTGTCTCGGTAGAACCATCGGCGCACCGCATGTTTAGCTTCAAAGGCGCCCCTTTCTAACGAATACTTTGTTATACTTATCGTGACGCTCTCAAAGTAACCGAGAAATTAATGGCTACCCCTACAAAATAACAGATGTACTAAATTACAAAAAAAAATGTCTAATGTTCATCTCCAAAGAGAAATGATCACCATACGAAAGCCTGCGATGGTAATGTTCACCCTCACATGCTATTCGCGGAACTGAAGAACACTCTCACAAACGCACCGATGGACTCATGGCCCCCTCACGAAGCAACTGAGGGACTTATGTCCACCCTCTTACAAGTATTCAAAGAAAGCCACAAAGCCATAGAGGGAAAAGTTCACACTCACAAAACCATCGCGGGACTAAAGACCGCCCTTACAAAGCCACTGATGAACTAAAGGCGACCCTGCCAAAACTACAAACTTATGCACACTTTTATGAAGACTTTTTTAAAAGGTCAACCGATAGCCTAATGGCAACCCTCGCAAAGTTACCGAGAGACAAAGCCACCAACGCCCACATTACCATCCTCACAAAGCCACCAAGTGACTAGTATTCCCCACACAAAGCCACCAACGCCCACATTACCATCCTCACAAAGCCACCAAGTGACAAGTATTCCCCTCACAAAGTAACCTACGGCCTCATTACTACCCTCACAAATAGATAAATAAGAAAAGGTCCTATCAAAATTTCCACAGATATTTAAATTTTAAATCTACCTCTAGACAAAGGCAAACTAGGTAAATGTAAATGTGACAAAACACAGAGACGAGACATAACTCACAAAAAGAAAAACAATCAGTTACAGCCTTGGAATGGTCAGTCGGTAAAAGGACCGACTGGTGTGCTTAAACCTGGTTTCTGGAGCGCTCCAACCTCGCACTTCCTGAAGGTTTCTCTATCAAACAAACAGTGTTAATAAAATATCCCGTCAAAGTGAAACAACTAAACAGTAAGCGTGTGCATCGGAAATTAAAACAGATACAATGAAGTTACATTCAAATATCTAGTAATGAAATAAGCTATCAACATATGTAAAGTATGTACATGTACATTAGATAAAAGCGTAGTCAACCTAGAAATTCCAAATGAGAGAGTAGTTTGAAATAAAACAGTCCAAGCGCTGACATATTATAAGAACAAGTTAATGACGTTATACAATGCCATGACGTAATATGCACAAAGTGTCAAAAGTGAAATATAAAATTACACACAAAAGAAATCATTAAACTTAAGAAAACAACCCAAACCAACAAAATAAAATGTAGTATTTTTAGAGTAAATAGGCAACAAGTTTTAAAATAACATATAAAAGGCCGAGGGTTTAACCGCACTTACAATAATATATAATAAAAGTATTCCCCACACAAAGTAACCGACGGTATCATTCCATCCTAACAAAGCCACCAAGTGACTAGTATTCCCCTCACAAATAACGACGACCTCATTACCACCCACACAGCCACCAAGTGACTAGCATTCCCCTCACAAATAACGACGACCTCATTACCATCCTCACAAAGCCACCAAGTGACTAGTATTCCCCTCACAAAGTAACCGACGGCCTCATTACCGTCCTCACAAAGCCACCAAGTGACTAGTATTCCCCTTACAAATAACGACGGCCTCATTACCATCCTCACAAAGCCACCAAGTGACTAGTATTCCCCACACAAAGTAACCGACGGCCTCATTACCATCCTCACAAAGCCACCAAGTGACTAGTATTCCCCACACAAAGTAACCGACGGCCTCATTACCACCCTCACAAACCACCAAGTGACTAGTATTCCCACACAAAGTAACCGACGGCCTCATTACCATCCTCACACCACCAAGTGACTAGTATTCCCCTCACAAATAACGACGACCTCATTACCATCCTCACAAAGCCACCAAGTGACTAGTATTCCCCACACAAAGTAATCGACGGCCTCATTACCATCCTCACAAAGCCACCAAGTGACTAGTATTCCCCTCACAAATAACGACGACCTCATTACCACCCACACAAAGCCACCAAGTGACTAGTATTCCCCACACAAAGTAACCGACGGCCTCATTACCACCCTCACAATGCCACTAATTGACTTGTATTCCCCTCACAAAGTAACCGAATCATGAGCGGCAACATGGCACATGTATGTTAGTAGATTACAGTTTGTGATGTTATTAACGCAATTATAAGTTCCTTACCAGCAGCAGTAACGTTGACGTACGTTAAATTGCGGTCCTCTGATTTTCAATACTTAAGACCGGCCGCAATAACTCAAGTGGTAGAACGTCGGCTTAAGGATCAAGATTCAAATCCCGGCCAGGTCAAACCAAAGACTTTTAAAGTGTGTAGTAGTGGCCTTCCTCCTAACGCTCGGGGCTAAGGGGAGAGCATTACGCCTGACTCGTCGGTGTCAGTATAATGGACCGGCCGGGTTCAGTCTCTGGGCTCCTCATAAGTGTCCCTGTGCTATTATGAAAGAAATGTCGCTGCACAGTATCGACAAAAAGCCGGCAAATCCCATCCCCATCCCAAGACTTTAGATAATGATGATGATGATGATGATAATGACGACTTATGTGCCGGACCCCAAATGAGCGTAACACCCCCAATATGCGTTCTCATAAAGCCAAGTGTTAGCCTTAAAGTAGCTGCACAGCTTTATAACTTTATGGTCTCAATAAAGATGTATCCTCTTTTGTACTATGTCTGATATTCTTGCATTGGGTTACACGTTATTTATTCGATAATGCATAACAATGTGACAAACGAAATAAGTATAATTATTTTCATTTATGCGCTTAATTACGTGTTACACTGCTTGTTCAGAGAAACATCTGGTAATACATTCTCAACCAGCTGTAACAAAACGTGATGCATTCGGATCAAAGACATTTGCTAGACAAGGAAAGACTTTGCATTTACGATTTACAGCAGTGTGCATTGTCCGAGAATATTCTACGGGAATAAAATACCAAAAATAATAAATTTATGACGCATTGACAGTTCAGAAAAATAATTGGATATGTTTTGCGGCTAATTAAACAAGCAGTACAAATTGGATATAGCAGCAGGATACTAAACGGATACTAAACACAGCTGACATATGTGACAACGTAATAATATTGCATGCGCCAAAAGGAGACAAAATCAGCAATCACGATGAAAACATCAATGCAATCCCCCATATTTATCTCCTCTTCAGTTTGAAGTTAGGTTGACAGCTAAATGGAGTATGTTTAAAGGAGAAACACATAGACAACCGGTTTATATCGAGATAAGGAATCAGAGACAAGCCGAAGCTGAACGAGTTAAAGGTATGTAGTGTATTGAACAAGCCTAGGATATAGTTCTGTCTTAATTTTTGTTTTTTATAAAAAAATAATTAATATAATTAAAAGAAGAAGATTTTTTTTCTCAAAAATATGAGGATATATTATCGGCAGTATGTGCGTATATATGTCGTGTTTACAGTTTGAGTAACCCTTGTCAACCCTTCTAAACACGTGTAACTGTGTATGTTTCAGCACCAGCATGCGGTACATTGTAGGTCTTGTAAACACGTGTAATTGTGTATGTTTCAGCACCAGCATGCGGTACATTGTAGGTCTTGTTTTGGCAGTCGTCATCGCTTCAAGCTCAGTGAGAGTCTTCTTGCATATATTATCAAGGGTAACGAAATTTTAATTGACCCATCTAAACTGCTAATACTTTGAAGTAGGGAGCTATTTTTTTTCTTTATAAGCGTGGATAAAACGTACATTTATTTTTTCTTTTTAAAGCCAAACTATGCTGAACTACATACAATAATAGAGTAACACACAACACCTAACCGCTTGACTATACGCAGGATTTCTTTCTTGAGATTGTGATGTTAGAAAGTTGGAAGAATAAAATGCTTCGCGACACTTTTGAACTATTTTAACATTTTTTATTTATTAAAAAAGAGATCTAAACAGCGGATGCGGTTTTACGTCAGTTATATACGTAAATTAAACAATATGCTGACTTATTTTACATAATATTGTAAATGAAGTGCGGACAGCGTGGTACAACGGACCATGTACATTTGTAAAACTGTGATCTTGTCGCTTTAATTTCAGGAGGCGGGAGATTTCGTTTGGTGTCGATTTTATTTTAACAAATGAAATGCGAATTTATTCTTACTATGTTTTAATGATTTTTTTCACATCCGCATCCATATAGTTTTGTTCGAATCAGTCATTCAATAGTGTGTTTTCAAAAACACGTTCACAATTAGTGCTGTTGTATGTATTTGAGCTATATCAGCTGTAACTCCAGGAGATTGAGATATCTGTGCCAGGTAGACTTAATTCTGCCTCCATATCAGATGAAATATAACTCTATTCTGCTAAGTGTGACAAGCTGTGTGAGTGACCATACAACCTATATAATATGGCATGACAAATCACACATGACATTGATGAATTTGGAAGGTGTTGTATAGTCTTGCGTACGCCGAGTTAATCTTCCGATGGTCATTCCGACAGAATGGGTTGGTGCTAGCACAATATGGTGTATTGTTTTCATGTTCGGTGCCCCACAGTAAATTCCTAAATGTACCACGATATACAGTACGACAGGAAGAACAAGGTAGACTCTTAGACATCTTTGTATAGATACCAAAATGTTCGTTAGAATGTGTAAACCCAGATCGCAAGTGTACATAAAAATCAAGTCATTCCGCATATCCATAGCAACCGTCATGAAACGTCTGTATGAGAGTATATGAGGAACATACTTATTACAAAAATAGTGATAAGTTTAAAAACAAAATCAATGAAATGGTTATAGATTGGTAATTATTTGAATGAGCTAGTTATGAGAATTCTTTTTTTTTTGGTTTTAATGAGAATGGAAAAGTAATACTTTAATTTTGGAAAGTTGACTCGATTTTTATGACTTTTTTTATTAAAATGTTCGTCTATATTGTTCTCAGTAAATTTTAAGGACGATTTCTACAGAAATAATCCTTTCATAGAATTTTCAAATATTTTGATATCCGTAGTAGAAATCAGTGGCGAGTTCGAAATGAAAAACAAAAGTAAGGTTGTTGGGCTACATTGTTTAGTAAAAATGAAGTTTCCATGGTAACTGATTTGCCAAAACTGTAAAAAAATCATAAAGCTTCTTTTTAATATGTAGAATACTGACATTCACTATATTTAAATGTCATATTGAAACATTCTTATCAGTTTAAAGGTTTCATAGGTTCACCTTTAAAACATGTATATGAATTGGCCCGTTTTTCAACATTGCATATTTATTTTTGTCCTAATTATATTTCAAGACATAACTAAGTACGTTTATGCATTTCTCAATAAATGGGATCTTTTATACTCTTGAAATTGTTGTTTTATTAATGAATAAGCTCTATAATATTATGAATGTATCTTGAAGAATATAAGATTTCAAGAGCAAGTCTCACTAAACATCCTAATATTGAACATAATGTGCAGCACGGATTCTTCTGGAATATTTATATTCTCCTCCTGTCCATTTGGATATTATATATTTTATGAGGTGTTGTCACATAAACGCAAAAAATAAATAAATAAAATAAAAATATTTGCTTCAAAACGTCTATTTTGGGAGCTAAGGGGCCCATAGTTTGGATTTGTTTTTTTTTTGTGTGCGAACACTTAATAAAACAGGTGCAATTATTGATTTATTGTACTTCTCAGAAATGCTTTTCAGCTTGTTGGCGGCGTATTTCTTATTTTTAATAGCGAAATATGGTAAAGTTTTATGAGCATTGCCACATCTACCAAAATTTGAAAAGGCACAGTAATCATATGTAAGCCAAATAGAAGTAGGAACACATCTGTGATGAGTCATTAAACAAAAAGAGCAATCCCAACAATTACCGCTTTAGAACTGTCATTCGGCAAAAGGGACCGACTTGGGTGCTGATACCGGTTTCACAGAGCTCTAACACCTGCACTTCATGATGGTAATGCAAGTTTATGTGCATATTCTGAGAGTAAAAACGACAAGAATTCCATTTAGTCTGAAATCAGCATGAGATGAAATAAAAACAAAGTATGACAGTTTGCAGAGTTATCTTAAAAGTTTAATACATTGTGTAGGAAACTAAACAGAAGTATATTTCAAAATATGTACAATTAAGCTTTTTGATTTTACTTCAAAGACCTAAGTGACAACATGATATGGCTCGGAAAATAGTTTTAGATGTATGTTATACAATGCTGCAAAAGTTCCAAAAACAATATACATATTTTCCTTATGTATATGATACTTTATCCTGTTGCCAATATGATTACGTTTACTTTATTTGAACATTTGTTATATATCAGTGATTCCACATGGACCCGGTGCTCATGAAATCTAAAATCTTGGTTGCTGGAAAGTCTGAATTCGTAAACTGGTCGCCGAAACGACCGATTTCGTGTTATTCCGGCCACAATCTCATTAAAATCATATCCTAATTTCCCTCATCTACTGTCCGTTATTAGGATCTGACTACATCGCATAAGAGGTCGTGTCAAAATGACCTTTGTGTAATTGAATATGCATAGACAAGTGCCCGTATTTCGACCAATGCAATCGCTCCTTTCAAAACTACTATAGAATCCTTCCCGATACAGCAGTCAACACATACCACTTTTTAAACCGCTGAATCAGCCATCCTTTCTATTGGCATGCATTAATTTTTACACATTTTGTTCAATCAACAATTTATCTATCGGTATCTACCATAACATTTCATAATTCCATTTTTAAGTAGAATACGAAAGGATTTTCAACGCAACCCACTGCGAAAACGCTTTCGTTATCCGCCATGACAATTGCAGCGAGCGAGTTGTGAATGTATTTACCAGTGTTACTAAAATAAGGATTTCTAGTTCAAAACTTCTTTTTGTTGGATGGTTTATACATATTTGTAGAGGTTATATATGTCTCTTTTGAAATATGTAAAGTTAAGTTTAAGAATGTGTGTAGATTGCATGCAATCACGAGTTAAACGCGACCCTTTACCATTAAAATTTTATAGCGTGTAGAACGTTGCTCGCAGTATACCACAAGATTTTGTTTGCGGAATTTCATGCTACTGAAAAGTCAATTTGATGCCGGGGTCATCAGATCTATTACGCTACTGACTTTTTGAAATTGCGGCCCGAGTACTCTAAACGGGCGATCTCCTCATATAATCCCCATCACCGAGGATTCCTCATTAAGCAGCCATGGATCTGGCATATGTAAGGTAGTGTTGTTGATAGTGTCGTTTATTAGAGCAAAAAAGGACGAATCGGTGCCTAATACTTAATACTTAATTACCTCGAAGTTTGAACGCAGACAGATGGTGTATTGTTTCTTACATAGTTTTGAATTACTTGGCTATTTTACCATTCTCCCGGTGTTGCAGGAATTGCTCTACTCACTAAACGAATGTTGTGGTTTATAAATGATATAATCTACTTTCTTCTCTTTTGGTATTCTACATTTATCAACATTTCAACAGAACTGCTTGTCAACATCTATGAAGCAGATTGCGAAAGTCTTTGATTATTTTTTTAACACATGTGGGGGTGGTGGTGGTGGTGGTGGTGGGGGTAGGGGTGGGCTGTGGGGAGTGGGGGGCATTAATTGCCAAACATATATTTTTGACAGATATTTCGAAACTTACAGTACGTACGCACATCATCTCAAATAAAAAGAAATAATAGATCTAATTTAGAAATACTAGCCATTTATGATTTTAACGATTTATGAAAATGTCGTCATGTAATACTTGCAGAATTTACAAAGATAGGGAAATCCTGGGAAAAAAGGTACATAGTCAGGGGAAAAGAGTGTTAAAACTCTACTCCTATAAACATAACTATGAAGAGAAATCACAACCAACCATTGCACTGCCAATCTTGTTGCTATATTAGCATTGTAGCAGTTGATGTCGAATACAAGAGAAACATGCATTATGAAGAGGTAGATTTGATGCATTACATTTTTGTTGGAGTGAAATGCAAGCCATGTAAGTTAAGTTTATATTTTGGTGAAAACCTCCCTTTTCTGTTTTGTTTGTAGAAGTTATCTGGTAGCAGACATAACTATCCTGAGAATTGTGTTGTTGCTGTTTTTATGTAAAAAGTGACAATTCACATGCCGGCACATGCATCTTTCAAAATTTCAAACGACAAAACGTTAAAAATGTAGTGTGGCCTGTTGTTTGCTGCATTTCGGAAGCACGCAGGATTGACCCTACATGTCCTTGACTATCCGCGGTCAGTTATTCATGCTTGGGAAGAAATAGTGCATGCACAGAACAAATATGTATATCCAAAGAATATGTATATTCAAATAGACTCGACTCGGAATTGAGTAGAAGAGAGTGTCGATTAAGGGAGGAAATGCTATTAGAACGGGTGTTTGAATATCTATGCATTATGTACTAGGCCGAGGTGTTTGGAATATTACATCCCGCGTGGGATTGGAGGGATCGTCACCTTCTGTTGCTCTAAACCACGTTACGCGATGACATACATGTAGGTGATTCATATCATATCACACACGTCCAGAGAGGAAGGAATGAGGTACTCCTGGGATTAAGATCACAATGGTACAAGTGGTAGCAGCTAATTTCAATATCAGTTTATTTTGGTCCAATCTGGTAGCATGTATAAGCATTTATTATAGACCTAACTAATGTTATAAGTTATGCAAAATCCTATAGAATTTTTTAACGAAAACAGATTTCTATTATCGGATGTTAAGTGACTCTGAGCCAGCTGAAATATTGGCTTCTTTCCCATTTTCAATGCGTTGTACATTTGATTAACTAAGAAATAGTTTTGACTTTTGATTTCACACCTGTAATCGCGTACAGGGTCAAACTTACATCGCCCGAACAGCTCTTCTGAGCGCTTTGATATCTATCGAAATAACAAGGATTATGTCTTACTCCAATATCACGAAGAGCTCGGAGTGCAGACAAGTTAGTTAGTCCAATGTTAGTTTATAGAAATATGGTATTTGAAATATAACACATGAATTTTTTTTAAAATGAATATAATAAAACACAACAACTTGATTTTCTTGTATAAACCTTTTCCATAAAATGAAGGATGACTTATGCCTTGCAGCATTAGTGTTTTCTTACTGCTATAAAACTGTAAAGCAATACAATCATTGCGTTGAATTTTTTGTGTGTGAAAACACCTCCCTTAATTTGTGAAATAAAAAACCTTGGTGTAGTAATTTTGAAGTTATAAACCGGTTTCTATCACTTACATCTTCTACATTAGTACAAACTCGCTCTAACCCTCTAAGTTGGGAAATGTAAATACCATAGGGGCTACATGTTATAATGCAGCCTTTAATTAAACTAAGCGAGAAAACATACCTAAGTGCTTTTATCTGTTTATTACTTCCTATTACAAGTAAATGTCATCTGAATCACTGTAAGATGCAACTTTAAAATAAGTTCTCCATATATTAGCAAACAAAGATTAGTATCAAAATAAAAATATCATCAATAAAATCTCCAGTTATTTCGAAACGAAGAAAACACATAGATTTGTTATAAGTACAAAAACATTAGAGGTCTTATTTTTAATTACAACCAAACAGTAGCAGACCTTAATGTGAATGATCCTTCTCAAGATTCTTGTAACTTTTCAAGTTCACCTTTCTGTTATTTACCTTCTGGCCATATTATTACTGGGGATTTAAACAGCATCGATGACTATAAATTAAGAAAATTACTCTTAAAGGGTCCGAAATATCGCCTGCCAGATGAAATTGATTTTGACCTTTGTTGCAAGGAAATAGCCGATGCAATTATTCTGTTTGCCGATCGCTGGTGTAAGAAAGAAAACACGGATGCAGAATACTTGGGAGAAAGCCATTTTTAAGATAATAAAAAATCCGCGTTAAATTCTACCGCTCCCATCCTTCTAGTTAACCTAAAAAAAACTTTTTATCACTTAAAATCTAAAACAGCCCTTTAGAATATCACGATAGATTTGTTCTTGTACTTGCAGACAAAGCTTACAACAACATAATTTTTGTCTGACGACTATATTACAGTGTACTAAGTGCTGAGTTATCAACCACCAGTTCTTACACTAGCACCAACCTTGACTTTTAGACAGTCATTGACAAACATAAACAGATAATCATTTATTTCAATATCAATATAGAATCAAAGCAAAAAACCCCTCCTTCACTGTACTGGATTCCTTAACTTCACAAAACACTATACAAGCCATGATTCATGGCTACTGCCAGCTCTAGCACCACCACTCATATATCTAAACTACTTTCGTCTTGCCTTACAGCCGTTCGTAATCACGTTGTTAAATATTGTGAAATTAACATTTTTGGTCTATAAAAATTCTTCAGAATTCTTAGACAGCTTTCGTACTTTAAACTTCCATTGCTCTGCAGTTAATACTTACGATTTCTCTACACTGTATACTTCTTTACCTCATGATTTAATTAAGACCAAATTGATTGCTCTTATTGAGAAAACATTTGCTCGAGAACAACGTCTATATATTGCATGTCATGAAAGTAATGCATTTTTTACTAACATTTTCTTAGAAAAGTTTACTATGTGGACAGCACGGATGTTTGTGAAGCTCTCTGTTTCCTATTAGATAACATTTACATAAAATGCGGTGACACTTTTTTACACAAGTAATTAGTATTCCTTTGGGAGCCAACTGTGCATCATAAATTGCAGATTTGTTTTTATACTGTTTTGAACGTGATTTCATGTTAACTTTATCCACTTCTAACCAAAGCCACATTATAGAGGCTTTCAATTCAACGTCACGCTATCTTGACGATATTCTAACTTTAGATAATCCTTTCTTTTCTCAAGTGATCCATCTGATTTACCCTCCCTAAATAAAGCAAATAACTGACATTTAAATACAACATTTCTAGACATTCAAATCGCTATTTCCAATGACAATATATCTACTGAAATCTATGACAAGAGTGATGATTTCAACTTTAGTATTGTTAATTATCCATACCTTGACGGTGATTTACCTCGTGCTACCTCCTATGGTATTTAAATGTCACAACTTAAAAGGTTTGCGCGAGTTTGTACTAAAGTAGAATATTTCAATGCTAGAAACCGGTTTATTTCTTCTAAACTGTTACACCAAGGCTTTCGTTTTCACAAATTAAGAAAGGCGTTTTCAAAATTCTATCACCGCAATGATTTTATTCCTTCTGAGTATAATAGCTGTATGAAAACACGTATGCAGAAAGGTATACGCCATCCTGCATTTTATGGAAATGTTTTATACAAGTTAAAAACAATTAAGTGTCTCAATAACTTTTCTGACCGCTTTACAAAACTTATCAGAAAATGTATTGCCGACGCTTACAACCCGGGAATCCTTCGGTGTACTCCATTGCTTGCAATTTACAGTCAAGAACTTGCATAGCTTTTAAATTACACGATGACCGGACAGGTCTTTGAGACTTTATGAAAACAGTGACTTAAAGCCAAAATTGGACAGTCACTGTTGAATTTCTTGTCTCTTCATCTCTCCAGTCGTGCCCTTTATAGGTGGGACAACTTAAGCAGTCTACATACCCTTTATGTGAGATTGCATAGTAGGTAAAACATCGGGATTTTTGTTGCTTTATTATATATATAATATGGGAACTGCGGACAAATCCTCGGCTTTTTAAAAACTTATTTACTCTTAACAATTCTGCATTTTATTTTGTTGGTAGGTTGTTTTCTAAAATTCGATGATTTCTTTCTTATTTTTTACGTTTCGTTTTTGACACTTTTGGCATATGACGTCATGGCATTGCATGCCATCATTAAATTGATCTTATTATATATCAGCGCTTGGGCTGTTTTATTTTAAACTACTCTCTCATTTGGAATTTTTACGTTGCCGAGGCTTTTATCTACTGTACATACTGTATATATGAATATTGTTTATTTTATCACTAGATAGTATGTATGTATATAAGTTCATTGTATCTGTTTTAACTCCCGATGCAGGGGCTTACTGTTAGTTGTTTCACTTTGACGGGATATTTTTTATTTAACGTTTGTTTGATAGAAAATCTTTAAAGAAGTGCGAGTTTGGAGCACAAACCAGGTTTAAGCACCCCAGTCTGTCCTTTTGCCGACTGACCGTTCCAAGGCGGTAACTGATGGTTTTTCCTTTTGAATGTTATGTCTCGTCTCTGTGTCTTGTCACATTTATATTTACCCTGTTTGCCTATGTCTAGAGGTAGATTAAAATTTAAATTTATCTGTGAAAATTTTGATAGGACATTTTCTTATTTAACAACTGGAAATTCTAGGAGACAGCAAAGATATGAGATTGGAATTGTCAACCATGACGACGCTGATATCGTCAGAAAAAAAACAAGTCCTGACATTTTGCTGTCTTCCTGTAAGCAAATTACTATTTTATTTCGAAACAAGTAGTAATAGAAAACAACAACAACTAAACGGTATATAACAAAGCTAAAGATGATCCAAGTCCTAATGAGATTCCATTTATTTACAACTTTTAAAAATCCATTTTCACATTTATGTCTCATAGATGGTGATAATAAAAATTATCAAAAATTATCAAATTAAACTAAGTTAATCCTATATTAACTATAAGGATACTTAATTGTTTATGGTAAATACGGTGTAATGGATCTTAACTTATTAACTATATTATAACTTTTTTAAAGAAAAAAGTATTGCATAACATTTATTTAACTAAATACGATCTGATGGATACAGGTAAAAGAAAAGAGAAAAGGGACGATAATGACGTAAACGAAAACGATACATTACTAGACAATAATAGTTGTTTGACAGTATTTCCCCCCCCCCCCCCCCCCCAGCCATTTGGCAGTAAATTAAACTGAATTGATATACCACGATACTCTATTAAAGATGTATAAGATAGATTTGTGAAGATTCGTGTAGTTTTTATTCTCTTCTCTTTATTTTAATGTTACTTATAACACTTTTATGATTTTTTCGTATTCGTATTCATGATCACACACGTTTTACATGTGCAGCAGGTATGTAGTCTATGTTGCCATCTGTAATCCAGTAATTATTAAGATAGTTACGTACATTGGACTTTGCGTCGGCTCCAGGTACGGCAGGCCCCGGGTTCGATCCCGGGCCGCGACATACCAAAGTCGTTAAAAATGGTAGTGGAATAGCTCCCTCGCTTACGCTCAAGCAAATATAAGGGCAGTTCCACGATTGGTTGGCCCGGTGACTGGGTGTGGTATCATGCCAGGTGTTCACGGAATGCTATACACAGTGAAGGCAGCACTATATCTGCTTCAAGTGGACAACGTCTCCAGATAACTGAAATACTGTTGGTGGGACGATAAACCCAATAAACATAAACATAAACATTGAACTTTGGTAATGTAGTCTCGTCTTACCACAAACAGTTAATTACAACCCATTTTTATCCTTTATTCAAGTTAGTATAGTATTTCTTCCACAGAAGCAATCGAGTAGGCTTTTGTCTGGTTGCTGTAACACTACTTTTCCTCTTTGAAACAAACTGGACATTTCAGCTTCAAAAGTCGTCACTACTACATGTTTGTTTCAAATCAGTCAGTTTTATTGTCGATGTTTGTCACAAAACCCTCTAACGTGCAAGAGTTCTTTAAACCCGCTTAAGAACCACATTCGCTTCTTTGGCCGAGCCAACATTGGGCGTTGGTAACTGTTGTTTTTGTGTGTAAGGTAGTGTTGCTTTAACTTGTAATCGACATTTGCATACCTTTCTATAGTGTTATTGTTCAATTTTTTATATAGGTTATGATGTTAAATTGACTTTCGCATCATAAATTTGATTAATGCCTATATCTAATTTAGCTTCACTGCTAACAAATGCGTCATGTTAATTTTTAAAATTTTCTCACCTCTATAGATAACGCAGTTGTAGAGACTGGTGACAGCTGGAGTTCTCTGGATTGGTTATTAGATTTTTTATGCTCCATAAACACCAGCAGTATGACAACAATTAACTTTCATCTCTATAACAGGAAAGTCAACAGATGTCGCTGATAACCACATCCTTTTTGCAAGATACCTTGACCATGAAACATTTAGCCTATACATTATGAAGATACCTTGACCATGAAACATTTAGCCTATACATTATGAAGATACCTTGACCATGAAACATTTAGCCTATACATTATGAACCCAAGACGTAATTGCACCGATATTGCCACAGCTTGGTGATGACAAAACGTTTCCCTTCTCCGGGCAAATCTGTGTAGTATTAAAAGAATGCGAGGCGTGCAGACAACAACTTAGTTTTGTATATTTTGTAAATCACGATGTTAACATTTGAAAGAGATAATACATCTTGATATTGATTAAAACATCAGGAAACGTATTCTTCAAAATACTTCTTTTGTTATTTATTGACTTGACGTTTTACAATTTCCTTATTACAATTTAATTCACAATTTGTCTTATACTCTGCTTATTTCTTGCCATAAAATTGTAATAGTTCAGAGTCACCAAGAAATGAAGGTTTGTTTTATTATCTTGATTCTCGATTGTTATGTTTTTATTTTAGTGTTAAAGTTGTAAGGGCTGTGTTTTGAATAAGTATCTGGAACTATAACATTTTCTATCATTATTTTCAATATGAAAATCAGTAAATACCTCGAACCAAAAGAATGCTGACTTATCATTCTGACAAAACTTGAAATTGAGATAGATTCTACGACCGCAATTCACGATTATGTCACAAACATCTGCTGGTCAAAGCCACGATAGAGCGTAAATATGATCATAATTATCTGCTGGTTACTTAAATACAACTGCCTTAAAATATTTCACACTGTGATATTGTAAACATTGCAATGCTAATGAAGGTATTAAGTCCCTCAATGGCTGTGTCGGGATGGTCATAAGTCCCTTCATGGTCGTTTGAGGATGGCAATAAGTCCCTCAATGGCCGTGTGAGGATGGTCATAAGTCCCTCAATGGCCGTGTGAGGATGGTCATAAGTCCCTCAATGGCCGTGTGAGGATGGTCATTAGTCCCTCAATGGCTGTGTGAGGATGGTCATTAGTCCCTCAATGGCTGTGTGAGGATGGTCATTAGTCCCTCAATGGCTGTGTGAGGATGGTCATAAGTCCCTCAATGGCCGTGTGAGGATGGTCATTAGTCCCTCAATGGCTGTGTGAGGATGGTCATAAGTCCCTCAATGGCTGTGTGAGGATGGTCATATGTCTCTCAATGGTGGTGTAAGGATGGTCATATGTCTCTCAATGGCTGTGTGAGGATGGTCATAAGTCCCCCAATGGCTCTGTGAGGATGGCCATAAGTTCCCAAATGGCCGTGTGAGGATGGTCATAGGTCCCTCAATGGCTGTGTGAGGATGGCCATAAGTCCCTCAATGGTCGTGTGATTGTGGCCATTAATCCCTCAATGACTGTGTGTGGTAGGCAATAGGACCCTCAATGGTTGTGTGAGGATGGTCATACGTCCCTCTATGGTTTTGTGAGGATGGTCATATGTCGCCCAATGGCTGTGTAAGGATGGTCATAAGTCTTTCAATGGTTATGTGAGGATGGCCTCAAGTCCCTCAATGGCTGTGTGAGGATGGTCATAAATCCTTCAATGGTTGTGTGAGGATGGTCATAAGTCCTTCAATGGTTGTGTGAGGATGGTCATAAGTCCCTCAGTGGCTGTGTGAGGATGGTCATAAATCCTTCAATGGTTGTGTGATGATGGTCATAAGTCCCTTCATGGTCGTGTGATTATGGCCATTAATCCCTCAATGGCTGTGTGTGGTAGGCAATAGGACCCTCAATGGTTGTGTGATGATGGTCATAAGTCCCTCAATGGCTGTGTAAGGATGGTCATTAGTCCCTCAATGCCTGTGTGATGATGGTCATAAGTCCCTCAATGGCTGTGTGAGGATGGTCATAAGTCTTTCAATGGCCGTGTGAGGATGGTCATAAGTCTTTCAATGGCCGTGTGAGGATGGTCATAAGTCCCTCAATGCCTGTGTGATGATGGTCATAAGTCTTTCAATGGCCGTGTGATGATGGTCATAAGTCCCTCAATGCCTGTGTGATGATGGTCATAAGTCTTTCAATGGCCGTGTGAGGATGGTCATAAGTCTTTCAATGGCCGTGTGAGGATGGTCATAAGTCTTTCAATGGCCGTGTGAGGATGGTCATAAGTCTTTCAATGGCCGTGTGAGGATGGCCATAAGTCTTTCAATGGTTGTGTGAGGATGGCCATAAGTCTTTCAATGGCCGTGTGAGGATGGCCATAAGTCTTTCAATGGCCGTGTGAGGATGGTCATAAGTCTTTCAATGGCCGTGTGAGGATGGTCATAAGTCTTTCAATGGCCGTGTGAGGATGGCCATAAGTCTTTCAATGGCCGTGTGAGGATGGTCATAAGTCTTTCAATGGCCGTGTGAGGATGGTCATAAGTCTTTCAATGCCCGTGTGAGGATGGTCATAAGTCTTTCAATGCCTGTGTGATGATGGTCATAAGTCTTTCAATGGCCGTGTGAGGATGGTCATAAGTCTTTCAATGGCCGTGTGAGGATGGTCATAAGTCTTTCAATGGCCGTGTGAGGATGGTCATAAGTCTTTCAATGGCCGTGTGAGGATGGTCATAAGTCCCTCAATGGCCGTGTGAGGATGGTCATTAGTCCCTCAATGGCTGTGTGAGGATGGTCATTAGTCCCTCAATGGCTGTGTGAGGATGGTCATTAGTCCCTCAATGGCTGTGTGAGGATGGTCATAAGTCCCTCAATGGCCGTGTGAGGATGGTCATTAGTCCCTCAATGGCTGTGTGAGGATGGTCATTAGTCCCTCAATGGCTGTGTGAGGATGGTCATTAGTCCCTCAATGGCCGTGTGAGGATGGTCATAAGTCCCTCAATGGCCGTGTGAGGATGGTCATTAGTCCCTCAATGGCTGTGTGAGGATGGTCATTAGTCCCTCAATGGCTGTGTGAGAATGGTCATTAGTCCCTCAATGGCTGTGTGAGGATGGTCATAAGTCCCTCAATGGCCGTGTGAGGATGGTCATTAGTCCCTCAATGGCTGTGTGAGGATGGTCATAAGTCCCTCAATGGCCGTGTGAGGATGGTCATAAGTCCCTCAATGGCTGTGTGAGGATGGTCATAAGTCCCTCAATTGCCGTGTGAGGATGGTCATAAGTCCCTCAATGGCCGTGTGAGGATGGTCATTAGTCCCTCAATGGCTGTGTGAGGATGGTCATTAGTCCCTCAATGGCTGTGTGAGGATGGTCATTAGTCCCTCAATGGCTGTGTGAGGATGGTCATTAGTCCCTCAATGGCTGTGTGAGGATGGTCATAAGTCCCTCAATGGCCGTGTGAGGATGGTCATTAGTCCCTCAATGGCTGTGTGAGGATGGTCATAAGTCCCTCAATGGCTGTGTGAGGATGGTCATATGTCTCTCAATGGTGGTGTGAGGATGGTCATATGTCTCTCAATGGCTGTGTGAGGATGGTCATAAGTCCCCCAAGGGCTCTGTGAGGATGGCAATAAGTTCCCAAATGGCCGTGTGAGGATGGTCATAGGTCCCTCAATGGCTGTGTGAGGATGGCCATAAGTCCCTCAATGGTCGTGTGATTGTGGCCATTAATCCCTCAATGACTGTGTGTGGTAGGCAATAGGACCCTCAATGGTTGTGTGAGGATGGTCATACGTCCCTCTATGGTTTTGTGAGGATGGTCATATGTCGCCCAATGGCTGTGTAGGGATGGTCATAAGTCTTTCAATGGTTATGTGAGGATGGCCTCAAGTCCCTCAATGGCTGTGTGAGGATGGTCATAAATCCTTCAATGGTTGTGTGAGGATGGTCATAAGTCCTTCAATGGTTGTGTGAGGATGGTCATAAGTCCCTCAGTGGCTGTGTGAGGATGGTCATAAATCCTTCAATGGTTGTGTGATGATGGTCATAAGTCCCTTCATGGTCGTGTGATTATGGCCATTAATCCCTCAATGGCTGTGTGTGGTAGGCAATAGGACCCACAATGGTTGTGTGATGATGGTCATAAGTCCCTCAATGGCTGTGTAAGGATGGTCATTAGTCCCTCAATGCCTGTGTGATGATGGTCATAAGTCCCTCAATGGTTGTGTGAGGATGGTCATAAGTCTTTCAATGGCCGTGTGTGGATGGTCATAAGTCTTTCAATGGCCGTGTGAGG
The DNA here is from genome assembly GCA_007844125.1 of Sinonovacula constricta. NCBI lineage: Eukaryota > Metazoa > Mollusca > Bivalvia > Cardiida > Solecurtidae > Sinonovacula > Sinonovacula constricta. The sequence continues at coordinate 11,433,533 of CM017555.1, read as the reverse complement.
ATGGCCATAAGTCTTTCAATGGCCGTGTGAGGATGGCCATAAGTCTTTCAATGGCCGTGTGAGGATGGCCATAAGTCTTTCAATGGCCGTGTGAGGATGGTCATAAGTCTTTCAATGGCCGTGTGAGGATGGTCATAAGTCTTTCAATGGCCGTGTGAGGATGGTCATAAGTCTTTCAATGGCCGTGTAAGGATGGTCATAAGTCTTTCAATGGCCGTGTGAGGATGGTCATAAGTCTTTCAATGGTTGTGTGATGATGGTCATAAGTCCCTTCATGGTCGTGTGAGGATGGTCATTAATCCCTCAATGGCTGTGTGTGGTAGGCAATAGGACCCACAATGGTTGTGTGATGATGGTCATAAGTCCCTCAATGGCTGTGTAAGGATGGTCATTAGTCCCTCAATGCCTGTGTGATGATGGTCATAAGTCCCTCAATGGTTGTGTGAGGATGGTCATAAGTCTTTCAATGGCCGTGTGGGGATGGTCATAAGTCTTTCAATGGTTGTGTGATGATGGTCATAAGTCCCTTCATGGTCGTGTGATTATGGCCATTAATCCCTCAATGGCTGTGTGTGGTAGGCAATAGGACCCACAATGGTTGTGTGATGATGGTCATAAGTCCCTCAATGGCTGTGTAAGGATGGTCATTAGTCCCTCAATGCCTGTGTGATGATGGTCATAAGTCCCTCAATGGTTGTGTGAGGATGGTCATAAGTCTTTCAATGGCCGTGTGTGGATGGTCATAAGTCTTTCAATGGCCGTGTGAGGATGGCCATAAGTCTTTCAATGGCCGTGTGAGGATGGTCATAAGTCTTTCAATGGCCGTGTGAGGATGGTCATAAGTCTTTCAATGGCCGTGTGAGGATGGCCATAAGTCTTTCAATGGTTATGTGAGGATGGTCATAAGTCTTTCAATGGCCGTGTGAGGATGGTCATAAGTCTTTCAATGGTTATGTGAGGATGGTCATAAGTCTTTCAATGGTTATGTGAGGATGGTCATAAGTCTTTCAATGGCTGTGTGAGGATGGTCATAAGTCTTTCAATGGCCGTGTGAGGATGGTCATAAATCCTTCAATGGTTGTATGAGGATGGTCATAAATCCCTCAATGGTTGTGTGAGGATGGTCATAAATCCTTCAATGGCCGTGTGAGGATGGTCATAAATCCTTCAATGGTTGTGTGAGGATGGTCATAAATCCTTCAATGGTTGTGTGAGGATGGTCATAAGTCTTTCAATGGCCGTGTGGGGATGGTCATAAGTCTTTCAATGGCCGTGTGAGGATGGTCATAAATCCTTCAATGGCCGTGTGAGGATGGTCATAAATCCTTCAATGGTTGTGTGAGGATGGCCATAAATCCTTCAATGGCCGTGTGAGGATGGTCATAAATCCTTCAATGGTTGTGTGAGGATGGTCATAAGTCTTTCAATGGCCGTGTGGGGATGGTCATAAGTCTTTCAATGGCCGTGTGAGGATGGTCATAAATCCTTCAATGGTTGTGTGAGGATGGTCATAAGTCTTTCAATGGCCGTGTGGGGATGGTCATAAGTCTTTCAATGGCCGTGTGAGGATGGTCATAAATCCTTAAATGGTTGTGTGAGGATGGTCATAAATCCCTCAATGGTTGTGTGAGGATGGTCATAAGTCCTTCAATGGTTGTGTGAGGATGGTCATAAGTCCTTCAATGGTTGTATGAGGATGGTCATAAATCCTTCAATGGTTGTGTGAGGATGGTCATAAATCCTTCAATGGTTGTGTGAGGATGGTCATAAATCCTTAAATGGTTGTGTGATGATGGTCATAAGTCCTTCAATGGTTGTGTGAGGATGGTCATCAATCCTTCAATGGTTGTGTGAGGATGGTCATAAATCCTTCAATGGTTGTGTGTGGATGGTCATAAGTCTTTCAATGGCTGTGTGATGATGGTCATAAATCCTTCAATGGTTGTGTGAGGATGGTCATAAGTCCTTCAATGGTTGTGTGAGGATGGTCATAAGTCCTTCAATGGCTGTGTAAGGATGGTCATAAGTCTTTCAATGGTTGTGTGAGGATGGTCATAAATCCTTCAATGGTTGTGTGAGGATGGTCATAAATCCTTAAATGGTTGTGTGATGATGGTCATAAGTCTTTCAATGGTTGTGTGAGGATGGTCATAAATCCTTCAATGGTTGTGTGAGGATGGTCATAAATCCTTAAATGGTTGTGTGATGATGGTCATAAGTCCTTCAATGGTTGTATGAGGATGGTCATAAATCCTTCAATGGTTGTGTGAGGATGGTCATAAATCCTTCAATGGTTGTGTGAGGATGGTCATAAATCCTTAAATGGTTGTGTGATGATGGTCATAAGTCCTTCAATGGTTGTGTGAGGATGGTCATAAATCCTTCAATGGTTGTGTGAGGATGGTCATAAATCCTTCTATGGTTGTGTGAGGATGGTCATGGGTCCTTCAATGGTTTTGTGAGGATAGTCATAAGTCCTTTAATGGTTGTGTGAGGATGGTCATAAGTCCCTCAATGGCTGTGTGAGGATGGTCATAAGTCCTTGATTGGCTTTGGGATGGTCATAAGTCCCTCAATGGTTGTGTGAGGATGGTCATAAGTCCCTCAATGGTTGTGTGAGGATGGTCATAAGTCCCTCAATGGCTGTGTGAGGATGGTCATTAGTCCCTGAATGGCTTTGGGATGGTCATAAGTCCCTGAATGGCTGTGTGAGAATGGTCATTCGTCCCTCAATGACTGTGTAAGGATGGTCATTACTCCCTCAACGGCTGTGTGAGGATGGTCATAAGTCCTTGAATGGTTGTGTGAGGATGGTCATAAGTCCTTGAATGGCTGTGTGAGGATGGTCATAAATCCTTGAATGGATGTGTGTGGATGGTCATAAGTCCCTCAATGGTTCTTTGTGGCTGGCCATAAATCGCTCAATGGCTGTGTGAGGGTGGCCATAAGATCCTCAATGGTTGTATGGTAATGATCATAAATTGCTCAATGGCTGTGTGAGGATGGTCATAAGTCCCCCAATGGCTGTATGAGAATGGTCATAAGTCCCCGAATGACTGTGTAAGGATTGTCATATGTCCCTCAATGGATGTGTGTGGATGGCTATAAGTCGCCCAATGGCTGTGTGAGGAGGATGATAAATACCTCAACGGCTGTGTGAGGATGGTCATAAGTCCCTCAATGGCTTTGTGATGATGGTCAGAAGTCCCTCAATGGCTGTGTGAGGATGGTCATAAGTCCCTCAATGGCTGTGTGAGGATGGTCATAAGTCCCTCAATGGCTGTGTGAGGATGGTCATAAGTCCCTCAATGGCCGTGTGAGGATGGTCATAAGTCCCTCAATGGCTGTGTGAGGATGGTCATAAGTCCCTCAATGGCTGTGTGAGGATGGTCATAAGTCCCTCAATGGCCGTGTGAGGATGGTCATAAGTCCCTCAATGGCTGTGTAAGGATTGTCATATGTCCCTCAATGGATGTGTGATGATGGCCATAAGTCGCACTATGGCTGTGTGAGGAGGATCATAAATACCTCAATGGCTGTGTGTGGATGGTCATAAGTCCCTCAATAGCTGTGTGAGGATGGTCATAAGTCCCTCAATGGCTGTGTAAGTATGATCATACGTCCCTCAATGGTTGTGTGTGGATGGCCTTAAGTCCATCAATTGCTGTGTGAGGATGGTCATATGTCTCTCAATGGTTGTGTGAGGATGGCCTTAGGTCACTTAATGGCTTTGTGATGATGGTCATAAGTCCCTCAATGGTTGTGTGCGGATGGCCTTAAGTCCATCAATTGCTGTGTGAGGAAGGTCATAAGTCCATCAATGGCTGTGTGAGGATGGTCATAAGTCCCTCAATGGCTGTGTGAGCATGGTCATAAGTCCTTTCATGGCTATGTGAGGATAGCTTTAGGTCCCTCAATGGCTTTGTGATGATGGTCATAAGTCCCTCAATGGTTGTGTGCGGATGGCCTTAAGTCCATCAATTGCTGTGTGAGGAAGGTCATAAGTCCATCAATGGCTGTATGAGGATGGTCATAAGTCCTTTAATGGCTGTGTGAGGATGGTCATAAGTCCCACAATGGCTTTGTGATGATGGTCATAAGTCCTTCAATGGTTGTGTGAGGATGGCCATAAGACCTTCAATGGCTGTGTGAGGATGGTCATAAATCCTTTAATGGTTGTGTGATTATTGTCATAAGTCCTTCAATGGTTGTGTGAGGATGGTCATAAGTCCCTCAATGGTTGTGTGAGGATGGTCATAAGTCCCTCAATGGCCGTGTGAGGATTGTCATAAGTCACTCAATGGCTGTGTGATGATGGTCATAACTCCCTCAATGGTTGTGTGTGGATGGTCATAAGTCCCTCAATGGCTGTGTGATGATGGTCATAACTCCCTCAATGGTTGTGTGTGGATGGTCATAAGTCCCTCAATGGTTGTGTGAGGATGGTCATAAGTCCCTCAATGGCTGTGTGATGATGGTCATAACTCCCTCAATGGCCGTGTGAGGATGGTCATAAGTCCCTCAATGGCTGTGTGAGGATGGTCATTAGTCCCTCAATGGCTGTGTGAGGATGGTCATAAGTCCCTCAATGGCTGTGTGAGGATGGTCATAACTCCCTCAATGGCCGTGTGGGGATGGTCATAAGTCCCTCAATGGCTGTGTAAGGATGGCCATATGTTCCCTCAATGGCTGTCTGAGGATTGTCATAAGTCCCTCAATGGTTGTGTGAGGATGGTCATAACTCCCTCAATGGTTGTGTGTCGATGGCCATAAGTCCCTCAATGGCTGTGTGAGGATGGTCATAAGTCCCTCAATGGCTGTGTAAGGATGGCCATATGTTCCCTCAATGGCTGTGTGAGGATTGTCATAAGTCCCTCAATGGTTGTGTGAGGATGGTCATAACTCCCTCAATGGTTGTGTGTCGATGGCCATAAGTCCCTCAATGGTTGTGTGAGGATGGTCATATGTTCCTCAATGGTTGTGTGAGGATGGTCATAAGTCCCTCAATGGCAGTGTGAGGATGGTCATAAGTCCCTCAATGGCTTTGTGATGATGGTCATAAATCCCTCAATGGCTGTGTGAGGATGGTCATAAGTCCCTCAATGGTTGTGTGAGGATGGTCATTAGTCCCTCAATGGCTTTGTGAGGATGGTCATAAGTCCCTCAATGGCTTTGTGATGATGGTCATAAGTCCCTCAATGGCTTTGTGATGATGGTCATAAGTCCCTCAATGGCTTTGTGATGATGGTCATAACTCCCTCAATGGTTGTGTGAGGATGGTCATAAGTCCCTCAATGGCTGTGTGAGGATGGTCATAAGTCCCTCAACGGTTGTGTGAGGATGGTCATAAGTCCCTCAATGGTTGTGTGAGGATGGTCATAAGTCCCTCAATGGCTGTGTGAGGATGGTCATAAGTCCCTCAATGGTTGTGTGAGGATGGTCATAAGTTCCCTCAATGGTTGTGTGAGGATGGTCATAAGTCCCTCAATGGTTGTGTGATGATGGTCATAAGTCCCTCAAGGGTTGTGTGAGGATGGTCATAAGTCATCAATGGCTTGTGGTGAGGATGGTCATAAGTCCTCAATGGTTGTGTGAGGATGGTCCATAAGTCCCTCAATGGTTGTGAGGATGTATACGTCCCTTCAATGCTGGTGAGGATGGTCATAAGTCCTCAATGGTTGTGTGAGGATGGTCATAAGTCCCTCAATGGTCTGTGTGGGATGGTCATAAGTCCCTCAAACGGCTGTGTGAGGATGGTCATAAGTCCTTCAATGGCTGTGTATGAGGATGTCATAAGTCCCTCAATGCGTTGTGGGATGGTCATAAGTCCCTCAATGGCTGTGTGAGGATGGTCATAAGTCCCTCAATGGCTGTGTGAGGATGGTCATAAGTCCCTCAATGGCCGTGTGAGGATGGTCATAAGTCCCTCAATGGCCGTGTGGGGATGGTCATAAGTCCCTCAATGGCTGTGTAAGGATGGCCATATGTTCCCTCAATGGCTGTGTGAGGATGGTCATAAGTCCCTCAATGGCCGTGTGGGGATGGTCATAAGTCCCTCAATGGCTGTGTAAGGATGGCCATATGTTCCCTCAATGGCTGTGTAAGGATGGTCATAAATCCCTCAATGGCTGTGTAAGGATGGCCATATGTTCCCTCAATGGCTGTGTGAGGATGGTCATAAGTCCCTCAATGGCTGTGTAAGGATGGCCATATGTTCCCTCAATGGCTGTGTGAGGATGGTCATAAGTCCCTCAATGGCTGTGTGAGGATGGTCATAAGTCCCTCAATGGCCGTGTGGGGATGGTCATAAGTCCCTCAATGGCTGTGTAAGGATGGCCATATGTTCCCTCAATGGCTGTGTAAGGATGGTCATAAGTCCCTCAATGGCCGTGTGAGGATGGTCATAAGTCCCTCAATGGCTGTGTAAGGATGGTCATAAGTCCCTCAATGGCCGTGTGGGGATGGTCATAAGTCCCTCAATGGCTGTGTAAGGATGGCCATATGTTCCCTCAATGGCTGTGTGAGGATGGTCATAAGTCCCTCAATGGTTGTGTGAGGATGGTCATAAGTCCTTCAATGGTTGTATGAGGATGGTCATAAGTCCCTCAGTGGCTGTGTGAGGATGGTCATAAGTCCTTCAATGGTTGTGTGAGGATGGTCATAAGTCCCTCAGTGGCTGTGTGAGGATGGTCATAAGTCCTTCAATGGTTGTGTGAGGATGGTCATAAGTCCCTCAATGGTTGTGTGTGGATGGTCATAAGTCCCTCAACGGCTGTGTGAGGATGGTCATAAGTCCCTCAATGGCTGTGTGAGGATGGTCATAAGTCCCTCAATGGCCGTGTGAGGATGGTCATAAGTCCCTCAATGGCCGTGTGGGGATGGTCATAAGTCCCTCAATGGCTGTGTAAGGATGGCCATATGTTCCCTCAATGGCTGTGTGAGGATGGTCATAAGTCCCTCAATGGCCGTGTGGGGATGGTCATAAGTCCCTCAATGGCTGTGTAAGGATGGCCATATGTTCCCTCAATGGCTGTGTAAGGATGGTCATAAATCCCTCAATGGCTGTGTAAGGATGGCCATATGTTCCCTCAATGGCTGTGTGAGGATGGTCATAAGTCCCTCAATGGCTGTGTAAGGATGGCCATATGTTCCCTCAATGGCTGTGTGAGGATGGTCATAAGTCCCTCAATGGCTGTGTGAGGATGGTCATAAGTCCCTCAATGGCCGTGTGGGGATGGTCATAAGTCCCTCAATGGCTGTGTAAGGATGGCCATATGTTCCCTCAATGGCTGTGTAAGGATGGTCATAAGTCCCTCAATGGCCGTGTGGGGATGGTCATAAGTCCCTCAATGGCTGTGTGAGGATGGTCATATGTCCCTCAATGGATGTGTGAGGATGGTCATAAGTCCCTCAATGGCCGTGTGAGGATTGTCATTAGTCCCTCAATGGCCGTGTGGGGATGGTCATAAGTCCCTCAATGGCTGTGTGAGGATGGTCATAAGTCCCTCAATGGCCGTGTGAGGATTGTCATTAGTCCCTCAATGGCCGTGTGGGGATGGTCATAAGTCCCTCAATGGCTGTGTAAGGATGGCCATATGTTCTCTCAATGGCTGTGTGAGGATGGTCATAAGTCCCTCAATGGCCGTGTGGGGATGGTCATAAGTCCCTCAATGGCTGTGTAAGGATGGCCATAAGTCCCTCAATGGCTGTGTAAGGATGGCCATATGTTCCCTCAATGGCTGTGTGAGGATTGTCATAAGTCCCTCAATGGCTGTCTAAGGATGGTCATAAGTCCCTCAATGGCTTTGTGATGATGGTCATAAGTCCCTCAATGGCTGTGTGAGGATGGCCATATGTTCCCTCAATGGCTGTGTGAGGATGGTCATAAGTCCCTCAATGGTTGTGTGAGGATGGTCATAAGTCCCTCAATGGTTGTGTGAGGATGGTCATAAGTCCCTCAATGGCTGTGTGAGGATGGTCATAAGTCCCTCAATGATGGTGTAAGGATGGTCATATGTTCCCTCAATGGCTGTGTGAGGATTGTCATAAGTCCCTCAATGGCTGTGTAAGGATGGCCATAAGTCCCTCAATGGCTGTGTAAGGATGGCCATATGTTCCCTCAATGGCTGTGTGAGGATGGTCATATGTCCCTCAATGGTTGTGTGAGGATGGTCATAAGTCCCTCAATGGCCGTGTGGGGATGGTCATAAGTCCCTCAATGGCTGTGTAAGGATGGCCATAAGTCCCTCAATGGCTGTGTAAGGATGGCCATATGTTCCCTCAATGGCTGTGTGAGGATGGTCATAAGTCCCTCAATGGCTGTGTAAGGATGGCCATAAGTCCCTCAATGGCTGTGTAAGGATGGCCATATGTTCCCTCAATGGCTGTGTGAGGACTGTCATAAGTCCCTCAATGGCTGTCTAAGGATGGTCATAAGTCCCTCAATGGCTTTGTGATGATGGTCATAAGTCCCTCAATGGCTGTGTGAGGATGGCCATATGTTCCCTCAATGGCTGTGTGAGGATGGTCATCAGTCCCTCAATGGCTGTGTGGGGATGGTCATAAGTCCCTCAATGGCCGTGTAAGGATTGTCATAAGTCCCTCAATGGCTGTGTGAGGATTGTCATAAGTCCCTCAATGGCTGTCTAAGGATGGTCATAAGTCCCTCAATGGCTTTGTGATGATGGTCATAAGTTCCTCAATGGCTGTGTGTGGATGGTCAATGTTTATCACCTGATGCTGCTGCTTACTGTTTGTTGTCTCACTTTATTAGGATGTTTTTAATCTGTTCGTTTTTATGAAAAATAATTCAGGAATTCGAGGATGGTGTTATAAACAAATCGGGTTTAAGTACGCCGGTCGGTCCTTTGAAGCAAGATCGTTCTTATGCGATATTTGATGGCTTTTATGGCGACAGGCTAGAGCAAAGTCTAATCTAAGCGCTCAGAAGCGCTGTTAGGGTGGTGTCTGTTTTACCCTGTACGCGATTACAGCTGTGCAAACAATGGTCCAAATAAGTTAATAAAGCATATTAAGATATGTTGCACATATCGGACGAATTTTGGTCTAAGTAAGTTTCATACAGATATCAAAGTTCAATTTAGTAATTTATGATTGCAATTTATCAAAAAGGTCCTGGCAGTTTCGCTCGTTGTTTATTGCTTTATAAAACTGTTTACAAGGCTAATAAGGTAATGGTTTAATTTACATGCAGATGATGTCAAACATTACTGACTTTGCTGAAGAAAATGTTTAATCTTTGTAAGGTACGGTTAGTTTTGCAATCTATTTCTTTCTTAATATAAACGATTAATAACGTTTGTTTATAAAATCCTCACCGATTTAAATATAGGTTTTGCTGAACTTGCTGTAAAGCGCAGGTGATATTCCTGATTCACAATATACAACATGACACAGTTCTTAGCGTTACAACATCTCAAGAGCCACAACAGGGAACCAGTGACGAGTAGTTTGTTTGCTTGAGTCGCTGTTTGCTGTGCCATTATGTGTTATATATTATATTTCAATGTGTGTGCATTGAGCAGAAAATGTCCATGTTGGCATCAGAAGAAAAAATATATGAGCATAAATATTTAAATATTTATTGGTTCAAATATAAGTATTCAAAACGGAAAAAGGCTTTCACTTACCTTTTATAAAAAAAACTTAAATTGGTTCACTTGATTCGTGTCAAAGGTCATAGAAAACAAGAAATAACGATCGATATATAGAAAATTAAGTTGTTATTTTTATCCAACTTAAACATTGCCCTGATTTTCTAGAAATGTTTTTTTAATTGGTATATTGGACATGCAAACTATAATGATGAATCAATCACACTAAATAAGAAAAAATGATTTTCGTCATGTCCGATATATTAAAATAGCGTAAATAAAAATCACGTAGAAATTTAGTTCATGAAAACATCAAGTTTTCTTTCAGTGTTCACATTGTATCACAACTGAGGTGGTGCCAATGTCATAGGTAATTGTCAAATACCAACAAACAGAGGAATGCTATCGTTTCATGTAGTGTATCTGCTCTAAGCAAAATGTGTGATACAGCATACACTAAAACCATTAATACCCTTGAAAACGGAGATAATTTTTTTTTTTGCAAATGCCTTTGCATCATGTGAAAATTGCCAAACAAAGACAAAGACGTTTTTGTGTTTCAGTCCCATGAATTGGCCGTCAGTAGAATCATTTGCGTGTGTCCGAACAGCAGCCTACAATACCTCATTCGGGAAAACGAAACGACGAGGATCAGGGATGATAAAGTGGAGATGTATATAATTTAATTTGACCGTTCATCACTAGAAGAGTGATGGTGGTGATGATGATGACAAGGGAATCAGTGCTCTTGCAACAACTTATTTTGCTGATAATAATGAATCCATAGTAGTCGTTATGGTGTTGGTGATGATGATGAGGAAATGGTACAAAAAAAAGGTTAATAATATTGGTGGTATTTAAAATAGAAATCTCTTAGAAATAATATTTACCTCATATTTCTGTACTAAAACGAATTGGATTACGAAAATGATCAGTATGGTGGTAATGGTAAATAAAAAGTTAGACAATTATAGAACTGACACTCAAAATGTCGTTTACTTGTATGAGGATTTTGACAACTATTGTGTCGTTTTAACTAATGATGATGTTTACAATATTACAATGATATATATATATATATATATATATATATATATATATATATATATATATATATATATATATATATATATATATATATATATATATATATATATAAAATGTACTGATGATGGTGCAAATAATGTTGATACTGATAACGTTGTTTTTGCTGATATTGTTGATATAGCTGTTTTGCTGAGGATTGTGCTGTTCACTGTGATGATTGGGTTATGATGATGATGATGATGATGATGATGATGATGATGATGATGATGAAGCTGGTATTGATAAAGATGATGATAATGATGATGATGGTGAATATGAACATTCTAGATTACTAGACCTCATCAGAAACACGTCATTGTTTGACCTGGATACAGTCACACGGGCGGACTTTACAACTCTTGCCAAAACTCTCGGTCGGGAAGCTAGGAATAATGCTTCATTCCTCTGCAAGAGCCAGTTCCAAGATGTGTACGTACTTATTTGATCCCAGACCTATATGAAGAAGTTTACTCTAAGTTTAACAGGTTTGTATTAAGTAAAATATAAAGAAACTATCAATTCCCCTTGACTGACCATTACTGTGGAACCAGTAAGTAACTACATGGTGCAATTTTCAGGTAATAGTTTGGAATTGAAACTTTAATCTTGTAGAACTCTGATTCCTTCAATACAGGGTCATCGCCTCAAACCACCAGTCAACGCACCTTCGGATCAGCTCTATTATGGCCATAAACTGTCGAACCTATCAAAGACCATACTCGTATCACTAAATCACACAAGCCTGGGGGGTATCTGCATCTTATACTTTTAATTACAATCGATTTGCATCATAATATACGCCACTTACAGTCTGCATCTGGAGAATCTGCGTGAAACTAGTGAAAATCTGAGCACAGTGTGAATATAGTTTTTTTTATATTTTACAATCACTAAATTGTTGTTACTTGTAACTAGTATTATTTGATCAGCTTTAACCTCCCGATGAATGTGCTTAATGTTAGTGTTTTAATAGGATTCTTTTTCTATATGTGCATTATGTTTCGTCTGTGTGTTTATGCCACGTAACAATAACTTGTATGTGCCTTTGTCTATCGAAAGGTCAAATTTTAATATTTGTTGTAATCCAACTGAACTCACGTTTACTAAATGTCTATTGCACTCAGGTGAGCAATATATGGACATCGCTGCTCTCTTGTTCCACATGTATATATGATGCTCAGACGATTCCGATGGTGGGGTGCATTAGTGGTTTCATTTTCTCTATTGTTTCATTTTCTCTAGTTAGAATTCTGGTATGCATGTATTTAAAAAGAATATGAGAATGTAGTGTATAGAACACTAGCAAAAAGCAGGAAATAAATTTGAACTGTTTCTATATTTCGATCTCCTCATGTCTGTCCATAAGAGATGTATTTCTGACAGAATAACAGAATAACGGCGGAGCTCAAATCCTTTACCCTATTTACTTGTTAATTATATTCTCCAGGCCTTTTTTGCTTTTTTTGGGGTGGGGGGGGGGGAGGGGGCTCGCTTATGCAAAGTAAGTTGCAAAGAAAGCCGTGAAAGCATACAAATTGGCACATTTAGGTATTAAACTTGTCACGAAGAGCTGATTTGTCAATCTTTTCGACTAAATACACATTTCCTGTATCTCCGAATCGACTAATTTTACAACTTAACTAGGCATTTGACAGGTACAAAGATATGGTGCTGCTTGCCTCTTTTGTTGTAATGTTTACATTTGATTAGCATGTCTTTCCCAGTTTAATATCTGTTGTAATACTCAGGACCCTGCCACATTTTCTTATAATTGATTAAAACAATACTACATGTGCAGTCTGGTGGCTGTAAAATCGCGCCGTGCAAATAATCTATGTTGTCATTCGCCAAATTGTTACCTGTAATTTCCTATGAAGTATATTTGACTTTAGCTCTTCATTTCCATCAACACATGAAGTTGATACTACAACCGTTTACACTTTTATGTAGTCATTTGTTTTGTCTAAATCAAGACTTTAGTGCAGTTGTTATTTTGGGCATATTACTTTTCCCACTACCAAAATACAACGTGGACATTTCTTCCTTCTTAATGATATCATATTTTAAAATTTAAATAAATCGGTACATATTTGATCGGTATATTAATAACTTTGTCCTGTCTCTTTTCAAGTTTTAACATATATTACAATACCCATAAGATTCTGTCATATTTTAATGCCCTTCTTAAGATTATATCAAGGATTTTGGAGATCTCTTCTAAACTTATTCTGGTAATGTTGAAGTGCTTATTCGGCCAGCTTATGGGGGAGAGTTACATTTCAAGCAATGCCCATGTCAAGACGCCCCCCCACCCCACCGGTATTTGTGATACTGATAAGTATTTCAGATTGCTGGTGTTCTAGTCAACAACAAAAATCATAAGGAATCGTAATATTTTGGACAACTTGGCATACTCATTTGTTGCTTGTCAACTTTGAGGTCTCACAGAACCCCAATTGTACAATTGTTCTGAATTTACCCCCCTCCATTGTTAGATATGTACCTTTTCTCAACGGTATCTTATTAAGGCTAAGAACAATCGTTATGTATCTGGGCAATACTGTGAAAAAGTGTTTAACCCGATTTGGTACAGATGAAAACTCTGTTCTTCCATTCCTTACAATATCTTCAATCTTATTCAAGACTGACTCCTTTATTTTGACATGGGTTTCTTGTTGTGGAGCATCTTTATTTTTTCACATGTTATAGGAGGTACTTCTCCAAAGAAATGTTTAGTCTCCGAGTTCGTTTATTTCTTATGATCTTTTTACACGTGTTCTCTGTTTAGTTGGCCTATCCTTTACTTTGAGGACTCCGAAACATTTTATCATGGTTTAAGCTATAGATTGAGTCTTACATTCTTTTTCTCAGCAGGTCCGATCATCTCATTATATACCCGCTACTGTTTATGTCCTTGTCTATTGACGTTTATCATTTTATCTCAGCCATTCTTGTGAGTTGAATGTTTTAAGCAAGTAAAACGTTGTTGGTCTTTTTCATTCGATTGCTGCTGTCCAGCTACTTGTTTCCAATCTACTAAAAGCCCAAAGTATCGCTGGCTGACCAGCAACATTCTTGCCAAAGGTTACTTCTATAGGGTGTCTTTGAGATACAATAAATTAACTCGAAATCTAGAATGATTAACCTTGACATTTTCCCACACTTTTCCCACATTGACATTAGGATATAGTCACTTCTTTCGTCAATGTAATCTGAATATTTTGTCACTGAAATCATAACCGTGTTAATAGCGTGGACGGTTCGTTGTATCAGTCCAGTTTATTCACTCATCCCAATCTTTGTAGACTCTAAGAGTGCTGATCACATTTTTGCGATATATCGGATATAGATGTCTTCTCACGAGCACAGAATAATGGGGTGTTGTAACCAGTCTTTTCCCGGATGTCATCTGGCTTTTCAGCATCACATATTGCAAGACGCTCTTTTCTTGCTGTAACTGGTTATCAAGAGGTTAATAAACATAACGTGTTCACGAATGATTGTGAGTAAGCGGTGTTAATAAAAATGGCTATGGAAAAATTTCATCAGTAATGTGTGCAGAAAATAAAGTTTAAAAAAATAAATAAAAAATAAATGTACAATAAATACAACACAACAATATGACAAAGTCTATTGAGAAATTTTATATATTTAGAATTTGAACTAGGACTAGACGATTGAACGAACATGCAAGTTACGTAATAAATTACAACATGACCAAGGAAAGAGAAAAAACAACAATAACCCGCCTGGTTAGGCGAAAATGAAAATAATTAGGTACGTTAAGATGTTTACAAAGTTCGACATCCACACTTCATACAACTATTTCTCTGAGACAGAAAGTGCCAAAAAAGGCAATCCAGGCGTGACAACCAGAAGTAAGGATATGCAAAGGGAGAAAATATATCACCATATAAATCTGCCTACATTACATGTAACAGTAAATGCACATACTAATTAAACATGCGCACAATATATAAATGAAGGTGTTCATGGGTTCAAATCCTAAACAGGCATACGTGTTTTATTTTCTATATAACGAACGCTGCGCCGGTGATTCTAAAACACTATCATCAAAGATTTTTTAAAATTACTTATGAATTTGAAGACTGCGCACATTTAGCATTTTATACGGGTGTTTATGGAAAGTGAGAAGATGACACGATTGTATCCCTATGATTGCATTCTTTTAGAAATCAATCTTCGACGCCCAATTACCTGCTGTTCCAGTACGGTATTCAAATGTTGTCTCTCTATAACCCGGATGATCCAGCCATTGATGGGATGCTACAGGACATGGCCACAATGAAGATAACAAAAGCAGGTAAAGTACCGTTAAAACATTAATGATTTTCAATTATAGAATTATAAAGTGTGTATTAATTCCCACGTCACTATAGCTTTAAGCGAAGATAGGCAAAATATGCAATAAACCATTTATCTCTAAATCAAACTAAGGCAGTGAGTGACAATCCAGTTTCGCTAGAAGCTGCCTTATAAAGATCAGAAATAATAACATCTTATAGAAAAATATGAGAGGGTTCGATCTACAATACACTTACAATAATTGAAATCTATGTGTAATAAGTAATATGCCGCAATTTAATCTCGTAAAGAGTTGAACCCCTGAAAGTTTGGATAAATAAGTTGAAATCGCATCATCTGTCATAGATTATACAAGAGAAATCGAAAAGTGATCTCAATGTCTAGAAATGTTGCATTTTATTGTCAAACATTCGCCTTGTTAAGCTAAATTCTGAATAGTAACTCATATGGATCATTTAAGCGAAGAAAGATTATCCTTAAGTACGATCTTAAAGTAATATTATGCAGCGATCGACAGGGAGATAATGTGCAAGCCGTCTGGTAAGTTCAGTCTTTAAAACATTTAAGATGCCAGCGAATAAGTATGATCATATTTTGTTTTTGGCAATGTTATGATAATTCTAACCAGTCTAATAGTATGTTTACCTGTCGGTTGTCAAGTGAAGAGAATTTACTAAAACCAGTAAATGCAGATTTTTACCGTATGTGAGCAGATGTAAAATATGAAGAAAAGAGAAGAATTTAAATGAATGAGAAAAAAGAAAGATGTCTCTGTATAATTCGTACTAGGAACACTTGGTGTTCTGGCTAATGCTGTACCGACCAGCCACTGATTATGCGTACACGAGTATTTATGTCGTTTTATAGACATTTTGACTGCGACACTATTTTACACAAAAACCAACATTATGTTATTTGAAATATTACCAAGAATAAGAAGGTATTTTATTTAAGTTTTCTTCGCCTTATTCTGTTTGATATTACTTTTTGTACCTCCTAATTTTTGTTTTACAGGAATAAGTGCTGCTTTAACGTCACAGGCTGTATGGCTTATGGCATTATTGATTTTCATATAGTACTAGACCATAAGAACCTTACAATTTTATTTTGTCAAAGACTAATTGCCATGATGTTGTTTAAAATTATATTTAGCGTTAAAAGAGGCAAGTGTAAAAACACTATTTTTTTTTTCTTGTTTTAACGCTGTTGCTGGCAGTGGGAATGTAGAATAAAGCTCTTACTCATTCCTTTCAGAGGTAATGCTAAACGGATCTGAATTGAAACTGCAAGTAAAGTTTACGAACGGAGCAGAAGCTGTTCTTAAACCAATGAGGTACGGCTATTCACATTGTAAGATCGCAACTTACGTTGAAATGACGCAAATAAATACTACCTTTAACAAGATATTGTCTTAATGTCATCCATACATTTTCAATCAATCAACCACTTTAATAATATTAACAATCTGGCCTATATGTGATGGGCTTTAATTGTAAGTTCTTTGTTGCAAAGACGTTCTTCTAGCTAAAAACGTAATCTGATTACGCGAAATGGTAAGATAAAATATCTTCTAGATTGTTTTCTTTTCGTCACTACGAAACTACACCCCTTGGAAACTATTCCTACACTATGAATTTTCATTCAAAGAAATAAACATGTTATTTGTGTAATGTATATACTACATGTATTTCGATATTATCATCAACGTCTAATTATGACATAGGATCGATTTTCTCTGCTGCGGAGGATTAACGAATACACACACATTACAGGTAGACAACTGTGACATGGGCATTATAAGAAAAATACAACACCAACTATTACAAAGCATATGCAAGCGACATCTAACATTGTGTATCCTTTTTCCAGGAAAATGACACTCCTTGAAAATGCAAAAGTTACACAAAATGTGCACAAGCCGTTTCGTGACGTAATAACATTTCAAGTCAAAATAAAAGTCATTGCATTTATCCACTGATCACACATTCCAGTATTATTGTATAACTTTGATCTTTTTTCATTGACAGAAACAAAAGGGAATATGAGACATCCCCGGACCAGTACCAGTTCGAGGAGTTCGAGCGGCACAATGCAGAAATAGCCGCGTTTCACCTTAGCAGGTACATTTACAGGGCGCAAAATACCAGGATGCTCCGCCCCGCCCTCCAAGTCACTTCACTAAGCACTTAGCATTTTGCCAACCTCCGGCATTAAGCGTTCACAAATATAAGGGTATTGTCGTGTTGTTTCGCATTTCTACTAAGCAACTTTAGTAAAGGATTTTAATTGTATAATCTAGTTTACCTAAAGAGTTCAAGGACAAAAGTATATTAAATAGTATTTTTCTTTTCTAAATGTTTGTGAAGAAACCGGTTAAAAGTCTGTACATTGAAAGAAACTACCTTCCATTCGCTGAAGAAAAAATGAAACCAAACACAACATTAACATATTATATAATTATCTCTCTAAATGTTTACCGTTTTCGTAAATGAACTTATCTCTGTGCTGTGACAGGACGTACGACTAAGGATCAAGGTGTCGCCGCTTATTGCCTTGAGCAGGAAAATAATCTCAGGCTTGACAAATTCATCAAGTATTATAGATGGACAAGCTGCAAGGGTCAAGGGTTTGTTGGTACATTCCTTTAATTAACACAGGGCCATCTGTCTCAGTTGCTCGTTCGGACAAATACACCCAATTAAGAGGGGATAATATGCAATGGCTACCCAATTCAGAGGGAATAAAATGCGCTTGTCCCAAAACGAACAACAGCTTGCACAAATAAACATCACCGATCAGGCGCCTTTTAACTTTCCAGCCAAAAATAATCAAGCATATATTACTAGTATTATTTGTCCATGTCTTGGTTAAAGGAGCCAAAGAGAAAATGAGACATCCCGGACCAATACCTGTTCAAGGTCTGACTTCAAGCGGCAAAATGCACAAATAGCCACGTTTCATCTTAGCATGTAATTACATGTTTTGATGAATGTTTCATAGTTGAACATGTTTAGTCAACAAAACATACAATTTCACATCTAATGAAGTGAACAATGTACACCAGAAAAGGCCATCAGGGCTTAAGAAGATAGATTAATGAAATATTTAATCGACAAGTTAGAATTCATATTGCAGAGACTTAACTAACATGAGAATCCAACTAAGTAATACTAGCTAGTGGGTTAGATCGGTGTGTGTGTAGTTGGGAGTAGGAGGATTACTAGAATGTGAATATGCGTTCTGAAAGGCATCTGTACACAATGATAAGGGGGTTATAAAGGGCTTCAATATTAGTCTAACTTAAAACATATTACCTACATATGTAAGGGGGTGGGGGCTAGTGTTAGATAGCCTTTTTATGCAGAAAACAGAGTACCACTACGTGAAACGTAGAAATGTGAAACGTGAAATACCTTTGACCTTTCTTCGCTGAACTTAGGTCTTGATACACCTATGTTTGGCAGAATCAACAGTAAGACCTTCTTTTATTATTTTCAACCCGTTTCAACTTCGCTTATGGAGGTTGTAACACATACACACTTATGTTTGCCTAGACATGTGGTCTGACTTATTCCTTGGTTCAGACATCGTGGGCCACGGGTTATACATCTGGGCGGTCTCGTACGGAGAAGTTGTGTGCATAGACTGTTTCTGCGAGAATCTCTCATATACGTTCCCCGTGACAACAATATGCCATAATTCTGCCCAATGGCAAGAGGACAAGGTTCAATCGGGGGTCGTATGCACAGCACCGTGACCTTACTACTGCTCTGCATAAGTGAAACGACTCACAATACTGTTAAAAGACTGTGTTTAAGTGTTACGATATTGCTTGGTAGAAAAGAAAAAGTGCGAGTACTTAAAAAAAAAATAATTAAATATTTAAAATGGTTTAAAAGAAATCAGTCCAGTCCAGTTGTTTTATTTGCCGACTGACTGTTCTGACATGGTAAATGTTTAAATGATATAATGTCTCGTCTCTGGCTTTATGTCATTCGAAAGATTATTTGGTGTGTTAATATCAATGTTTCATTACCATATGACTTTTGCACATGATCATGCCATGGAAGCCTGGCAAGGAAATCAAATACCAATATAGAGCATTGTCTCTACATTTAGCACATGTTGAAAGAATTTAAAAATAAGTACCTAAAGATAGAAAATGGACTTTGTTTTTTACTTATAGAAGGGTCATTGTTTAATTCTACGAACAAGCATATCTGAGCATTGCAAAACTATACAAGGCAACACATTGCGTAGACCACATATATAAGTCCCACTTATCATTATTAGGTATGGACATACTCTTCATTCATGCTACTTGGATTCATCGATCTTGTACAAAAACATTCTTCCGGGTATTTAATATTATTACCATAAGGCTAGAAGTTAATCAAGCTCAGCCGCAGTCACTTTTTTATGTTGCCACATAATCATTTGTACCATATAAGGTTTAAAAACTTCAGGAATAACAGATATAATAGCTTATTATAGATATTGTTACAATAGTGTTGCATATTTTGGTAAAATCATTATTTTAGATGTATGATAGAAGTTTATTACTTGAACAAAGTTGAATATATTGGTTATTTAATCACTGTTTGGGATCGCTGTCCTATTGTAGTCATGGTCTGTTCCAGACAGCCTTTGCCTCACCTCTGTCAGGAATCGGATTCAATTTTTGTTTTTTATCTTCCAAGTACAATTTTGCTTTCTATCAAACATTATAGCTTCTTTGAAGGCTAAGGGGTGATCAAAAATCAAGATGCATGAAAAAAAAAAACGACTAAAACAGTAAAACACAACCTTTAGTTCAACACTTCTAAATTGACCCGTAAATGTTGAAAGCAAATTGCAATAATTGAATTACTATGAAACTTATACACTAAGGCAACCACCATCAACACAATATGTACAGTACATGAGTAAGTCATTTTAGTATCAATAAATGAATATCTAGAACGCGTTCCAGCAGCTAGATTTTCCTTATTCCCGTTATGTACCACAGAGACTAGGTATTTAGACCCAAGGCATAATACCTTTGAAGTCAGACAATCGTGTTTGACCAATACCTGTAGAGGGCGTCGTCAAAACAGCAAATGTATCACCAGATCACCTCTTGTTTCCCGATCTGCTACTGGTTAATACCCCTTTGTTGTCTGCCTGGCTTTCAACTTTCTCCGCGTTACAAAGCGGATGGAAAATGTGCCTTCTGCGTTGAAATGTTCTTTCTCTTTCTCGCTGCCTCTAAATTGCAAGCTATTTCAGATATTCCTGATCATACATTCAACAATAACATTCATTTGTCAAGTCTGAATTGCACGAGGGCAGAATGTTTTCAAACTTAACATTTTGTGAGGGGAAAAGTTTTCTAGAAAACCCTGCATATTTAAATTAGTTGGTGAAGTCAGGACATCTTAGATGGATCGAAGAAGGAAACTAATCCGACCACTGTCATATCAAATCAAATAATAATGCTTTGTATCGCTGATTCTCATCAAGAAGCATTTACAAGTTAATTACTCTAAAAATGAGTCTTATGCTTTTTCTTACACAGCTATAGTTTTCACTTTATTCGTTAATTTACGATTCCGAATCAATTAAAACACTTTATTTTTTTTCGCTTTGAACTTGCTACTCAGAGTATTATAGAGTCGCTTGGTGGTGTTGGTTAAGGAATATTCTTCGTCATCAGTGCTTTAAATAGTTCTAATTAATAGGGATATCAACTGTAACCGTACGTAAGTATAAACAGATACAAGAAACTGCCCTGAATTTTGAAAGCTTTAAAACTCACCGATCATTTTCTCCACGGTTAAGTGTCAACTTAGATCACGTGGTACCTAGTGCCCGCTATAGTGCGGATATATCACGGGTTTATTCACCCAGCTGCTTCTGTTTTAATAGTAGTAACACCTATTTATTGGTAGAAGGTACCAAATAGCACGGTAAAATACCGATATTTTTTAATGTTTAGCAGTTTGTTGAGACTTGTCTCCTATAAAACTGACCGGCAAATTAAATTGATGTGCATGATTACTTCAGTACATTCGCTTTGCTAGTGATTGTTTTAATGTAATACTGTTCAAAATGACATATCGATGGCATCTATAACATTCATGATTTAGATCTAGATCTAGGACCTAAATCATCGTGTCTACTTAGTAACTTGTTTTCAGTAGCTTTAGGCAGCATACGGTGCATCATTCAGGTTTATGTGTGTTCGTTAGGTACTGCAGGACATTCAAAACCAAGTTTGTCTTTCCCAAAAACGTTACACCAGTATATATTTATGATTCCTCTCTAACTATTGCCGCTGCTGAATGGCGTCTAGCAAAAGAGTAATACACATGTGTTATTTAAATTACCATAGTTTAATTGTTTAATTAGAAATTATTTTGACCAACATTTTATTTTCTTGAATGCTGTCAAGAACTAATTTAAAGATAAAATAAACTACTAGAACATAAGAAATGCATACTTAAACCATCATTAAATTTGATAAAAAAGAAAGAAAAAAACTCACGAATGACATTTTGTGCATGACAAATTAAGGGCTACGTTTTTGTTTATGTTAAATCTTATTTTCCTCACATCGCGGTTGGGAATTCATTGAATCAATGAAACCTTTAAATAAAATGTTCATAAACAAATTATGTTATTTTGTTAATGTGGTGATCATTTTCAAGGACCGGTAAAAGTTACAAGGCCCGTGGTTAATATTATTTCTACTTTCGATCGTTGTATCGCAATGTGTGACCTACTAATACTGCCATTACTGTCGGCAGAACGCTTGGTTTCTACATGGTCCCGCCAGTCACTGGACGCTTGATAGACCTCGTGAAGGAGATTCGACCCCTAGCTGAACCAGGTCTCAACAAAACATTCTATTATTCACCAGGTAAGCTACACGACCATCATGTAAAATTATATCACACCTGTCCTTAGCCTTTGGGACTGTATGGACACCACGATGGAGATGGAGGCAAAACTTTCCAGAGTCTCTTATTTGACCTTTAACTTGCTCATTGTGAAATTGTGAATGCAATGGCGTTCAATAAGATCTTAAGTAATAATGACATAAAAAGGCTGTGGCGTCATTTAAAACCATATATACCACCTCGTATTTGGGTTAGATGAATATTAAAACTATGGCTAGAACAAATATGTAAAAAAGCGTGATTGTCATAATAAATAATTTACTGGTATTAGGATTTAAAATAATGAGATATGAGATAAAATCTTGATAGGTTAATGTAGATGATAACATGGACTATGTGCACGTGGAGATTTAGTTTTACAATCGCTACACCGCACATATAACATAGTTCTGATCATTAATACGAAAAAGGTACTAGTTCTGGTAACCAGGCAATAGACCTGATATAAAATACATTTACTTCATGCTGTTATGAATGTCAATGTCTCTAAGGAAGGCCTATTAATTTGAAAACTATAAAAGCTATAATTTGTATGTCTCACCAACTAACTCCTTTTCCATTACTTTTTATGTACACGTACATCTTTCGGTTCCAGGGGCTAAGCTAAGGCTGGCTGATTGTATATCAATTCGCCTCAGCTTTTAACCTGCATATCATTGTATGTCCGTCTGTTCCAGCGGGTAACTTATGTTTCTACGGGTTCTGCGATGAATATTGTGATCCACTCCACTCATTCTGCGGGACAGGACACAAGATCGAGGTGTCCCTGATGGCCTACCTGCCGCCGTACTCCTGTTTGGAAATGGAGTATGTTAAGAACCCTTACATGGCGTAGGTACAATCGGGGTGTGCGTTTGTTTGATTTGGTTGTAGTGGTTTAATACTTCGCACCGTCTCAGTAACATTTATCAACTCACATTCTGGTGACAAAAAATGTTGTTTTAGCGCAATTTAACTGATAAAGTCATCATCGACAAACTTAATATAAATCATTGTAATGTTAATGTTGATCGTCTCCTTTGATAGAAATCTTTCAAAGTCAGTTCTGTTATGTTATTGGACATATTTACAGTTCAGCTATATGCCAGCACCTCCATGAACAGCCGCAATTTTGGATCATTGCGGATCGGTTGCTTAATTTTGCTTTCTATTACCCCAGTACGTACAATAGGTGGGAGAGTGCCCTATTCACCAAAATGACCGATTACTGTCAGGCCCAGGTACTGGAAAAGAAGCCTATCGCCAATATGGAAGCACTACTCAATTTAGTAGATGTTCATGTATTCGACTTTCTTCAGGGTAATGGAACATGTTTAGTATAAAAAGATAGTTTATCTGAATTGGCTCCCTTCTATGTTCGAGGTGGAGGTCAATAGCTTTTGATTTTCGTTTGATATAATAAGTTTTATGACATAGCTGTTTTCTCAACAACCTATACATTCTGCATGGTGCGTGCCGCTCATCTTCTTAAACTTTAATTAATCATCAATGGCAGATTTACAGTAAATAGCGGTTAAGGCATTCCTGCATACAGTCTAATTCATAGTGTACCCTTTGCCTTACATTTCCAGGTAACCGAGACCGCCACACCCTCAACTTTTTCCGAGATGTCGGGATTGATGCATACTTAAACGCCATAGACAATGGTCGAGGGTAAGTTGATACAGAAATATGTTTTTCTGTAAAGATTATATCCTGATGTTGCTCCTCCTATTCAAAATTCACTTCCCCATCAACCAAACACAAAAAGCAAAAATGACTGTATTTCAAGAATACTGAAATAATACTGCTTTCAAAATAGGAAAAGGAATCGGATTTAGAGCAATTATATCACGTTAAGAGAGTTCGGTTCTCAGTTTTCTCTATGATATGTATGCGTCTTCATTGCAGGTTCGGAAAGACGAAGATTGACGAATATGGAATTCTCGCACCTCTTTGGCAATGTTGTCGAATCCGGAAATCGACCTTCCAGAAGTTTATTAACCTATACACAGGAGTTCATCCACTGAGTTATTATTTGGATGAATCATTAAAGAAGGACCCTCTCTATCCTATAATAGTGGACGGTCACTACAGAGCAGTAGACCGCAGAGCGAATAAAGTCCTAGGCGCTGTGATGGAGTGCATTGAGAAAGGCCATAAACTTAATGACATTGTCGTCAATAATGCCTGATGACGCCTTCACATTCTGCAAAACGCTTAAAGTGTTACAACGTCTTCAAATTAGTGTTCCAATTATGATATTGTTAAGGTTCTAAGCTCTTAGTTGTGTGTTTAGAAATTATGTTCATAGTTTTCTTGACGTTTCGGTTGGTGCTCTTGTTCTCAAGAGTATTTGAAATACTAAATATCAAGAAATCATACAATGTATTTTGTTATTTAAATAATGAGAAACATCTTAACGACCAATAGTGCGATTAGGTTATGACCAATCTTGGTTGCCAACTATATAAAGGAACACATGTGTAGTTTCAGAGAAAAAGAATTGCCGGTGTAACAAGCCCATTTTATATGAAACATACACTGTGATTCGAAAGTGAAGATAAGAAATACAATTAGATTGAAAGATTGAATTGTTAACGAGCAGAGCACTAGTGTGTACAATGGATATTTTGAAGTCTGTTTTCATTTATTATATAATTGAAAATACTTTGATATCAGCTGCTACTAAGCTATCTTCGTTGTTGTCTGCTATATTGGTATTTTGCCATTGCAATTACGCTGCATTTATATTTCGGAATGAACGATGTTTTTCGTGAAAGAAATAAGATGATGTCATACTGCTGCGGATTCCTGTTTTTGTCGGCTACTGTCTTTTTGTAATTATATGCTACATTTATAGGTTTTCACTTCAAACTACACTGAAAACGTCAGAATACACAATCTTGGAAACCAAGACATTGTTTAACATCTGCGAATTACTATTATTTACCGATACATAATTTCCCCTGCAAGAATCTTTTTCATAGGAGACAGAGCTCTCTAGGTCAGCTATAGTAATTGCTGTTGATTTCACCTAGTCTGGCATCCTTCAAATCGTACAATACAAATACCGGTATTTTCCAACCGCGTCTCTTAAAAACAAAAAAACAAACAAAAAACAACAACATTTTATTATAACTCAAAGTCGATCATACTTTTCTTAGCGTCTTTATCCAAATTCTTACAAATTGGGTATTTATATAAATCAACAGTACGTGGAATAGTCTACATGTCATGGTCTGCTAGAAAGTGGTGCATTTATTTTCTCTACCACTAATGTTAATTTAAAGAAATGGCACAGAAATAACAGTGCCAAAGTTCGAAACCCGTAACCGTTTCTTTTAATGCATCAAAATTAAACTTAAGATATTTCTTAAAATTTATGCTGAGTCTGAAGAGTCTTAATATTGTAGATTCACGTCATATAAGCCTTAGTTACCATGGACCATCGCGTAGACTGACTTCTACACTACTCAGTCTTTAGATATGGTATTATACATCTTTTTCTAACGTTTACAAATCTCAGAAATACAAAGTATGCGTTTATTATGCATGCTTATGACACCAATATGAATATGTTAACCATTTTGAAATGTTTTAGGATTAATAAAGTGAATAATTATTATTTAACGAATCTGCATAGTAGATCTACGTAGGTATGCTTGCTTACTATTTTTACTTCAAACTAATATTGGGTGGTGGTTTCGCTTGCGGCACCGTGTAGTGTTATGAGAATTTCGGTAGCACGGGTGATATACACTGCTTGACAATGACTGTTTGCGGTCGGTCGGCATGCATGGGAAGAGGTTGTGCGTATACAAAAGCAAATATATATGTCGAAGGAGTCTAGACGCGTCAGTGTGCCCGGCATTCTTCAAATGGCAACGACAAGAGAGCATTGGTGCAAATCATCAACGCATCAAAGGTCGCCGTCCTGTTCAACAATGGAAGACTTTGTCTAACAATAAAACGACCAAGAATCAGCAAAACCCTGTTGTTATTATAACATATACAACGTCGTCTGGTTTTCATGTCTTAAAATTATATGCACCAACGACGCAAGAGAAACTTTCCGAATTCAAACATTTATCTTGTGCACAGTACATCCTCGTAACAAATGCAATTAAAATTAAATCTTACATGCCATTTAGGAATAATAACAATTTTAAGTGCCAGGTAATGATGTAGCACCATTTTTAACTACAATCTTATTTCATTCTGATAGTCACCAGAGGTAAACAATAACCGAAATTCAGTCCTTGAAAACGATTATAGTTTTTAGAGTAACATGGTCCCATCCATCCTTTGCCATATGCCTTTTCAAATTTTGGTATGTGTTGTTATGCTCGTAGGACTTTGTCATATACATGTATTCCCATTTTACGGGAACGATTGCATATAGATGGCGAGCTTAAGCGCGGCTATGATAATATTGCATTCTTTAAGAAAAGGTGTTTTGCAGCTGACGACTTCTCTGCTTTCCAATGCGTTTCTTTTTCATCAAATTTACCACGGACTAATTTTGACTATTATCTTTTTATCACTTTTAAGGTGAAATTAACACCACCAAAAACAGCGCTTGTTTAAGACTAATTTGTCAGTAGTCACCTGTTTATCTTTTTTTCGGTGTATGTATTATAGGTCATTTCTAAAAATGGTTAATTTCGGAATTAAAAAATATGTCGAAAAAAATATATAAAAATGCTAAAATGTAATGTCTATTTAGTATTGTAACAATAAACATTGAAATGATGAAATTGTATTTGCTTTTACGAAACAGATTCGGTTAGGTTACTGTCATCATGTCTTGTCTCTTCTGCAGTCGTTCACTCTTCTGGTAAAGTAACGTTCTTTTTCAGAACTCCGGAAATGGCAGTGCCCACTTTTTGGCACTGAGCAAGGTATGACTATTAGCTATAAAAGTTACTATGACATGATTGTAAATGGCGATTATTAGCGCCGCTTTTGAGAGCAGTGCCTCTTATGGAATGCAATTGTTTATGAGGACGATAGTGAAGCAGTCAACAACTTTATGTCGCAAGGCGTTTCTATGTTCTATGTCATGTGCTGCTAGACCCTCCAATATATTATCAGCGCCTTTAAAAAAGAGAATATCAAAATGTTGCTTTTATTTATGGATTGATGTGTAGCATATGATACTTCCCAGATCCTGAATGGATCACAGATGCAACAACAGGTAATGCTTTATTCCGTTATTCCACCTGTCGTTTCCAGTGACCTAATGTTTAGCAAGACATATTTAATTTCAATGATTTGGCATTCTCCATTTTCACTCTGTCTTAATAACAAGGATTGAATATCAGGTGGGCAATTTTTCTAAAGATTCGAACATTGACATTTTTAGTATTCTATCTTTACTCAAGCGCAAACGCCGATTTTATGGAATTAGAAAAAATCATAATCTTTTACGCAGATTTAGGAAAAATGTTTCTATTCAAGATCTGAACACACTTTATATTCGATCTGGTATTTACGCCTTACTTTGTACAGTTACAAATCCACCTTTAAAATCACTAGTTATTTTGGACAATGAGGCAGATAAAATATATTTACGTACTCATCCTTTATATGAGGTGGCTTCCATCATTCATATGTATATTATCCATGCATTCAGACCTCATATTGATAAACAGTCTCAACACAAACGACATTTCATGAAAATCAAATTCATTAATAAAGGGATTGATTTTAATGACTTACCTAGTATCTTTCGAATTAAGAATATCATCAATAAAATCCCCAGTTACTTCGAAAACAAAGAAAACCAAATGATTAGTTATAAGTACAAAAAAAAACAACATTGGAGGTCTTATTTTTAATTATAACCAAACAGTAGCAGACCTTAACGTGAACGATCCTTCTCAAGATTCTTGTAACTGTTCAACTTCACCTTTCTGTTTTTTACCTTCTGGCCATATCATTACCGGGGATTTAAACATTATCGGTGACTATAAATTAGGAAAAGTACTCTTTAAGGGTCCGAAATATCGCCTGCCAGATGAAATAGATTTTGACCTTTGTTGCAAAGAAATTGCTGAAGCAATTAATCTGTTTGCCGATCGCTGGTGTAAGAGAGAAAACACGGATAAAGTAGCACTCAATACTTGGAAGAAAGCCATTTTTAAGATAATAAAAAGTTGCGTTAAATTCTACCGCTCCCATCCTTCTAGTTTACCTAAAAAATCTTTTATCACTAAAAACATCTTAAACAGTCCTTTCAGAATATTCACGATAAGTTTGTACTTGTACCTGCAGACAAAGCTTTAAACAACATACGTTTTGTCGGACGACTGTATTTCAAAAATGAACTGAGTGCTGAGTTATCCACCACCAGTTCTTACTCTACCATTAACCTTGACTTTCAAACAGTCATTGACATACATAAACAGATATTGCATAATTTCAATATCAAAATAGAATCAAAGCAAGAAAAACTTCTTTCACTGTACTGGATTCCTAAGCCTCATAAAACACCATTAACAAAATGCCAGCAAGCACCACTCCTCACATATCTAAACAACTTACGTCTTGCCTTACAATTGTTCGCAATCTCGTTGTTAAATATTTTGAAAAAGAGTATGAAAATTTCGGAATTACCATTTTTGGTCTATTAAAAATTCTTCAGAAGTCTTAGACAAGTTTCGTACTTTAAAATTTCATTGTTCTGCAGTTAATACTTTCGATTTCTCTACGCTGTACACTTGTTTGCCTCATGATTTAATTAAGAACGAATTGATTGCTCTTATTAAGAAAACATTTGCTCGAGAGCAACGTCTATATATTGCATGTCATGAAAGTAATGCATTTTTACCAACACTTTCTGAGAAAAGGATACTATGTGGACATGCACTGATGTTTGTAAAGCTCTACGTTTCCTATTAGACAACATTTACATAAAATGCGGTGACACTTTATTTAGACAAGTAATTGGTATTCCTATGGGAACCAGCTGTGCACCATTAATTGCATATTGGTTTTTATACTGCTTTGAACGTGATTTCATGTTAACTTTATCCACTTCTAACCAAAGTCACATAAAGGCTTTCAATTTAACGACACGCTATCTTGACGATATTCCAACTATAGATAATCCTTTCTTTTCTCAAATGATCCCTCTGCCCTCCAGAACTTACTCTTAATAAAGCAAATAACTGACATTTAAATGCAGCATTTCTAAACATCGCTATTTCCAATGACAACGTCTCTACTAAAATCTATGACAAGAGTGATGATTTCAACTTTAGTATAGTGAATTATCCATACCTTGACGGTGATTAACCTCGTGCTACCTCCAATGGTATTTACATATCACAACGTACAATTTTTGCACGAGTTTGTACTAAAGTAGAAGATTTCAATGCTAGAACCCGGTTTATTTCTTCTAAACTATTACAGCAAGGCTTTCGTTTTCATGAATTAAAAAAAGCATTTTCAAAATTCTTTCACCTCAATGGTTTTATTGTTTCTAAGTATAACAGCAGTATGAAAACACTTATGCAGAAAGGCATAAGCCATCCTGCATTTTATGGAAATGTTTTATATAAGTTAAAGAAAATCAAGTGTCTCAATAACTTTTCTGACCACTTTAAAATAAGAATACTGTATATAAGACAAAGTCCTATGAACACCGCAACATAAACAAAAATTGAAAAGACACAGGACCAAGGTATCCACATGCACGCCAAATGTAAAAGTGAGAACAAATCTATGATTAGTCATTTTACAATAAGAGCAAACCCGACAGTTACCGCCATGGAACTATCAGTCGGCAATAGCGACCGACTGGGGTGCTTAAACCGGTTTTACAGAGCTCTTACCTCGCACTTCCTAATGGGTTTCTCGACTTTTCAGAAAATGTATTGCAGACCAGACGGTTACAACCCGAGAATCCTTCGTTGTATTGCATTGCTTGCAATTGACCCTTTTACAGTCAAGAACTTGCTTTGCTTTTAAATTAAACGATAACCGGACAGGTCGTTAAAATTATATGAAAAACAGTGACTTAAAACCATAATTGAACAGTCACTGTTGGATTACTTGTCTCTTCATCTCTCCAGTCGTGCCCTATACAGATGAGACAACTTGAGCATCCTCCATACCCTGTACGTGAGACTGCACAGTAGGTGTAACATCGGGATTTTTGGTACTTTTATTATATGTAATATGCCAACTGCGGATAAATCCTCGGCTTTTATATGTTTTTAAACGTATTAGCTCTTAACAATACTACATTTTTTGTTGATTTGGGTTGTTTTCTAAAGTTCGATGATTTCTTTCGTATTTTGTATACTTCACTGTTAAAACTTTTGGCATATGATATCATGCCATTGTATGGCGTCATTATATTGTTCTTATTATATATCAGTGCTTATACTTTTTTTTTTATTTGAAACTGCTCTCTCATTTGGAATTTTTAGGTTGCCGAGGCTTTTATTTACTGTACATTCTGTACATATTTTGATAGTTTATTTTATTACTAGTTATTATGTATGTACATAGGTTCACTGTATCTGTTTAAACTCCCGATGCAGGTGCTTACTGTTAATTGATTCACTTTGACGGGGTATTTTTATTTACACTGTTTGTTTGATAGAAAAACGTTCAGGAAGTGCGAGGTTGGAGCGCGCTCCACAAACCAGGTTTAAGCACCCCAGTCGGCCCTTTCGCCGACTGACCGTTCCAAGGCGGTAACTGATATTGTTTTTTTTTTTATTTTGTGTGTTATGTCTCGTCTCTGTGTTTTTGTCACATTTACATTTACCTTGTTTGCCTTTGTCTACAGGTAGATAAGACTTGAATATCTGTGAAAATTTTGAAAGGACATTTTCTTATTTACCTATTGGTAAGTGTCAATAGGTTTAGATTTCATGGGAAGCTTCTTTCAGAACAAATAAATAACACTATACTATATTATCATACAAATACTACAAACAAATAATAGTGTCCTAAATTCAATTCCGAACAATATGTCATCCACGTCCCGCAGATAAGTGCATGTAACACGCCCTCAGGTGTTGCAATTTATGTTCGCCAACACATATTATGAGAGTATTCATATTAAAGGTACATTTAATAGCAGTAACAAATGTTTACCTTAACAATGGGTTCGTTTTCAGCATCTGGCGCCCAGAACAGAATGAGACCTTTCTCTGGTTCCACAATGTTTTACCAGGATAATATTATGTCCAGGGCTATTTTATTGCTAAAAACATGATATTAAGGGGTTAAGCGATAGAACCTTATTTATCGCATTCCAATTGTTTTAAACAAGTACAGAATGGATCTTGTGTCACATCCACCTGTACAGCCGTTAACGGATTTTATTGCACTCTTGTCTCTTATTGGCAACTCACTGGCCACAGTTCGAGCTTACCTTGCAGGTATTTGTTTTCAATATTAACGCAATAAAATGTGTGTCATAACAAAGAAATGTGTTGTAAGAAATAATTTAAAAGCATGGACCGACTCGACAAGTGGATTAATTTCAGATTATCTATATTAATTTCAATGTTAACAAGAATTTGAAATTTGAAAGAATCTTGTTATCAATTTTTTTTTTTTTTTTTTTTTTTTTTTTTTGGGGGGGGGGGGGGGGGTGCAGTTTGATAAGCTTGTTGCCAGCTCAGACAATCAATGTGGCCCCTTAATTCTCCAGTATTGCATTGTCTACTCAGAACACACCCGTTGAGATGAGCACTGTGTGCATTCTAAGACTGATCAGTTGGGGCAAGGTACAATTATCTCGCTGCCAGCTGCTGGAAAATCTGTTTGACCATTGGAGAGAATGGAATTATTGTTTCTTAAACTTCGTCTTAAACAATCTGTCCAGCTATTTATTTCTTATGAGGCTGCTATTGTTATACGTTACCAGTTTTACTCTTTTCTTTGTAGAAATGGCATTGGTAGCTCTAAGGGGTGGTTGATTCTTTGTGATGCAAATCATTTTTCTTCGTGTTAGAGGCATAACAAGTAGCTTCGAATAAGGTCTGGTCGGATATCACTATTAAGGCGGCGGGAAGATGAGAATCTAATTCAAAAATTACATAAGATGTCCAATATATGCACGCATTGTTATTAATTAATTAAAGGTAATATTCGTGTACTTACTCAAGTGCACCATTGCATGTACATAATGTGGATTGTAGGAATTTTCTTCAGCAAACAAGCTGCATTTTCTTATGCAAGGCAGTCCACGGTAGCGTGCGTACATTACGTTGTTGCTTCTTTGTATTGCATATCTAATAGTTGTACGAATGTATGGCAAAGTCCTATGAGCACTGCAATATAAACCAACATTTGAAAAGGGGACCGACTGGGGTGCATAAACCGGGTTTTACAGAGCTCTCCCCTTGCACTTCCTGAGGGGTTTCTCAAATGCAAGATGAAAAGAAAACTGAAAACTGATCTATTCGAATAAAAAATGTCTACGTTTCCTTTGATTACTTATGTCGAAGAACAACACAAAATTGTTTATCGTAAATGAAATGAACTTTTTTATCAAGAAGAAAATGACCACAGAAGTGTCAATCAAAGGAAAAACTGTAAGGTTAACGATACCGGTTAGTTCGAAATCACCTAAATAAAAGTAGTTCAAACCAATTGCATGCGAATTACAGTTCTCCATTTGAAGATATTCAAGTTTGGAGCATAATAAAACGTAAATTAGCTCCCGAGTAAAAGTGATGAAAATCCCAATAATTGTTTGTGGTGGAAGTCTTACGACATTGTACAAATCATAATCGACGAGCTCGTAAGTATCCCGATCGCCTCGCCTAATGATAATTCATAACACATGCGCGGTTCATCGTTAGCGTAATGGCTGCTGTACAAACATTGTGATGCTTAATTTGTTTGGCTGAACCAACGAAAAAAGATCAAGAAAACATATGCTAGAATTACAAATGAAACTGGAAAATTCAACAGAACTTGATTCGGTCGAAGGATAAAACGATAATAGGAATAGTACGCGGCCACCACTTTTTGAAGCGATCAACATGCAACAAGAAGGCCAATATATTCTAAATTCGCTTTCTCAGTGTCTGAAAATTTGTCAATTCTTTAAGTATACATACGATATTTTATGTATTTTCATATGGTACGTGTTTTTTTTTTGTGTTGTTGTGCCATTCTTAAAAGTGTATTCATTGCATGCCGGTGACTTCTCTCTTTTCTAACGTTAATCGTTCATAACATATAAGAGAACGTGTAAAGTTCCAGGCAAATCCTCATCACTAACCGCATTACTGTTATTCAATCGTCAAGTTACCTTACTTCTGCCCTTTTATAATAGTCGATTGAAATTGACAGGTGTCCCATAGGTGTAAAAAATACAAAGCAAATATGATTTATAACAAGAAAAAAAAAAAAAAATTTTAGTGTGTGTTTTTTTCTGTAGCAATTTCATTTCTATTTTGTAAATAATTCCTCTGTTGGTTTTGTGGTTCGAATCCATGTTTCACTTCCTGTTACATTTTATGCCTCAGCCAGCGCAATAGCCAGGTTGTGTTATGATATACAGCGGTAGTGTAGAGTAGAATCAGGGATGAGATTCAGGGTGAATATCATTGTGTAAAGAGAGAGCAGTGTAGCAGTTTCATTGGTTGTTTGTTCACAGTGCATATCCAGGTCATTTGGTGTAGCGACCAGCTACTATTTGGGAGGTTTGTGGTTCGAATCCAGAGGAGGCTCGCCATTAATCTCCTCGTATATTTCTAATGGGTGTATAAAATATAACAAAATTCTTCAAAGTGTATAGGTGCCAATAATTAGCCAAAATATTGTAATTCTCATAATATGTACAGTCATTACAATTTTCATTTGAGTTTACAGAAATTTAAATCCTAAATGCTGAAGATGATATAATTAAATGCTTAAGATGAATTAGTGTAGGGCAATGCAATGTTCAGTAACCAACGAAGAAAGGTATGAATGAATTTTGTTTCAATCACTCAAACTGTAAGAGATTATAAAACTTAGAAAGCTAGACACGAGGAAATACATGTATTGTAACATATCAGCATTTATTGACATAAAGTTTTGGCTCAAACTGTGGTCCAAGTCTAGTCCTTCACTAAAATACACCACTAAAAAACAATCTGTTACCACATCTGTTATTTTTGTTGGATTTGAATTACACCACACTATTGTGCTCATTTTAATGATCTCCGTATAATGCTACGGTGGGAGACTAAGCCCCCAGGCAAGTGTGTCGGTAGAACCACGGGTCGACTGCAGCCAACTTGGATTTCAAGTTTATGTTAATAGTTATTCTGTCTTGTCAACTAGAAAACAAAACAAAACAAAATGTATATCTGTCTTTTAGCCTCAGAGGATGGTCTGAAGACTATATTGACATGTTTTGTACTTAAATTAGCAAATTTATTTAAGTAAAAAAAAATGTTTGGTTTGTGACTAAATCTGTCACAAGTTTCGTTTGAAATATTTACAGCTGTCAATATAACCAGCTTGTTTTTTATTTTCATTTTTGCTCGTTAATGTAACGGTTTATTAAATGTATACTAAATTGTGTACACTGTTTCTTAAATTTGTTGTTATTAGGGAGCGCACTAAGTCAAGTACTCTGAAACCCTCACGCATAGGGTTGCATTCCATTGAATGACAACTTCATCTGGGTAAGCCTTTAGTTGTGATGGACCACACATAAATAAGACTTTCCCCACTAGTTAAAGCTAAAAGTTGGCAATATGATTATAATTAACAAACATTGTTAAAGTATTGTTATTTAAAGTGTGCCTTTACATTTGAGAAGTTGAATTTGACTACAAAACATCATCAGTTTTGTAGGTTCTGCTATCTCTAAGCTATTGCTCATATTTATTCAACTTTGCATTGACTCACTGTAAGAACAACAGGTCTTGTTATAATTGTTTTTCTCGTTAACTGTATGAAGCAGCATGTAATATATATTTTTTCCCTTTCTGTGTAGACTCCTTAGGCACAGCAGTTACTGGTATGATGATGGGGATTAAATATGAACATATAGAAAACAGAGAACATGGGTCTACATTCTACACTGATGACTGCTGAAGACATCATGAAGAGAAGAAAGTAGTTTGATATGGATTAAAATGACACACACACGCACGCACGCACACACACATACACACACCAACTGGTTCATATTCCAAAAGTGAAGTTGAAGGATAACGTAAATGTGTGTAAATAATTTTCCTAATCCAATGGACAATGACTGTACACACATTTTTTACAATTACAAATACATATTTTTTTGCAGAAAATGAAATCAGTAATATCAACAACGTTACTTTTTCATTATTTAAAAAAAAGAATTACAACCTAACATTTGGTAATGATATTAAACAGCAATTCGCCCACCCCTTGATCTTAAATCAATTGCAATGGTCCTAAAATATGGAACATATTTACAGACTAACCTTTTTTTAATATTCTCACTGAAGTGTCTGTCTCAATTACATCATACTTATACGAATACTATTTTACTGCCTGCTGAATATGTGCCATCAGAGAAAATATCTTTTAACTCATATTGATGGATGTGTGACATGTGACCTTTGTAGTGTGCAATGACAATAGCTCATCCTGACTTCATGCTCATGTGAGCAGAAAATGCTCATTCGACCAGCTGTGACCAAGTCGCTTTAAAAAGAAATTACATTTTTCTAAATAGAATATGTAATCCTTACCAAAATTCCCTGGCAGATCAGCGGTCAGTTTTTCAATGATCTTATCTTCTGATGACAGATGATCACATAATACAGTTTAAATAAAATGCTACACATATGATTAGGTGTGACTTGTTTTCGTTTATTAAAGTACACGTTATTAGATGGATTTTTACAAAATTTAAACTGAAAATAACACAACACTTTCACAAATTATAGATCAAAATTTATTTGTTTTATTATTGTGTATTTTTTCTATGTACGATTGCAACAATCAACATGCAATTTGAATTGATATAGATGTATTCCCTTTAATACTGCTTTATTCCAAGACAGCAAGACAACCTTATCTACTTTGTTATAACCTGAAAAGTATAAAAGCCATTCACATGGGTAAGGATTGATTTTCTGGTGTAAATGATAATAACCCTAGCGGTTCCATGCTTAAATTTATATTCTTTTTCACGGAAAACAATTGTGGCCTGAACATAGTTAAGAAAAAATTATATAACAGTTCACTTTCAGACTTTTTGTG
The DNA here is from genome assembly GCA_007844125.1 of Sinonovacula constricta. Classification (NCBI taxonomy): domain Eukaryota; kingdom Metazoa; phylum Mollusca; class Bivalvia; order Cardiida; family Solecurtidae; genus Sinonovacula; species Sinonovacula constricta. Next base: position 11,397,364 of record CM017555.1, on the reverse strand, counting down.
ATCCACACTTTATAGATGTATTTCAAATACTTCATAACAGTTTCGCATATAATTGTACTATTTTATAAATGGAACATTCAAATGACATAGTTGCATGCTCAGTTATAGACAGAATAAGATTGATGAGATCATTAAGCTTCTTATAAAGAGAATAGCCTAAAAAAATGTTTCAACACAATGAGTCTCCCAACCTGAAGACATCATGATTTATATATTTTGAAAGACAGCACTGTCACATACATATCAAATTGTTTTTAGTGGTGATGATATTGTAATCCATTATTTAGTTTTTAACCTGTTGTTTGTACTGTTTTTGAGATAAAACACAACAACACTATTGTGGTAACTATGGCGATATTATTGTAAAGGAGGATTTTCAGATTGGGTAGAACAAACAGAACACAGCAAGTCCACTTCCAGCTAGTACTTAAACCATAATGTGAGTATCCAAGTACTCTGGAGTTATAACTGGTGAATTATCCACTTGCCCACATTCAATAACTTTTGGCCTTTATGAGTGGTAAAATATGATCAACCATCAACTGCTTGCCCTAGTACTTGGATAAAGTCGGCATGTGGACACAGATTATATTACCAGTAATTAATAGAATACTAGTCATTCTAAAGCAGTATTGCAGTGTAGTTTAATGATTTTTTTTTTCCATGTGAAGAAAGGGTACGAATGGAATTGGGTAGTATTAACTGGCTAGCCCCATTTAATGTAAGCTTATGAATGATACTAATAATGATTTGAAGTGACCATAAATTTCTGGTAAAAGTAAAATACATATTTACACGTAAAACTTACTCAAAACACAAATAAAACATGAAGGTAGCCGGTGCTGTGTTGTATTACGTGTTACAAGTGTTCAAACAATCAGTAACACACAACAACCATACATTTTCACCACAAAATGTTCAAAAATAGCATAACAATAGTACTAGATACTCACCGTTGAAGACGGCATCCTGTCAACGCATTTTCAACATGACTGGCGTGACTTTGTATAAAATTCCGGAAACTCTTGGTATTTCCCGTTGAAAGTCGCATGCTTATTCCATTCGTTTATCATTTTGCGTAAGAGAATATTACTCGGCTAGAGACTGATTTTGTCATGTTGATAACATGAACTTTTAAATTGATGCTTTAATTAATAGTAAATGGCAAAAAACAGTGAATTTGAGTTTTCAACTAATTTAGTTCGACCGAACCCATGGGTATCTTAAAGATTTTATCTCACCATCTCTGTAAATATCGGTTGATATAACCTGTGTGATAAAGATGAGCTTTATCAACCGATATTCGCTCACCAATTTCGTGTATTGCATTTGAATGTGAGATCATGTAGGGGAGGAGCAGTAGCGGTAAATTTAAATGGTTCCCTTTTTAATCCATTTGAAAACAACTGTTGATGGTAGGATAAAAAATACCAGGTAAGTGTTGATATAGATAAATGTTATCGTGCTCGGCCCGAAAATAACAAAGCACTCGGCCCAGCCTTGTGCTTTCTGATTGTATAAGCCTCACATGATAAGCAATTAGGAATAATTTAGAACTTTGCATTGATTTTGTTAGTTAGATTGTTAAATGTATGTGGTTGCTGCTCAGATTGCTTCAATTTGAACCGTGTTGGCAAATCCTCAGTTTGAGGACCAAATAGGAAAAAAACTGCATTGCTTATTTGTAAATTGGCCCGACTTATCACTTTAATTTTAGGTGTGTGGTCTTGTGACTTTACTTTTTATTTTATATGGAAATGTTTGTGAATATTTGTTGTGCATATTTGATTTTATATTGGTGTGACAATTAACTTTCAAAGAAAATGAATATAATCCTGATGCTATTGTCTTAGACGACAAATCTATAATGATATTGAAATATCATCATCATCATTACATCATCATCATCATCATCATTCTGGTCAGGCTATCATAATTATTGTCTTAGAAGAAGTTTTTAGATCATTATTAACAATCGGAGTATCAAAATTCATTTATTATATAGAAGTAATGACGACGATGTTTAACTGCAGCTGCTGCAGTTACTTATTGATACTGCTGTTGATGATAATGATGATGATGAGGAGGAGGATACGTTACGTTGGATCCTTTATGTCGAAGATGCAATCTATGTTTGACCCGAACTGGCTTTGTTATGCGAGTTACGAGTACATAGATTTGATACATATAAATCGATTATTTGTAGAAAGAAACCAAGCTGACGGCTTGCGACATAATGTGTTCTTAATGCTGAGGCTAACCTATGTAATCTAAGGGTACGCCTTTAATTAACAACGAAGATTTCCCCGATATTGTGATAGGTTCTCTTAGGCAGTGCTTGTTGAGAGAAACATCGGGTGATGATTTTTTAACTTGGTATCATAAAACGTGATGCATTCGGATTAAGCACACTTGCGAGATAAGAAAAGTGTTTGCATCTATGATTTGTAGCAGTGTAAATTTTCTCAGAAGATTTTGCAAGAATAAAAAAGAGGAAGACACAGGGTGGCATGTTTATTGCGCATTTAGATGTAATTGCACTAGAAGCTTGTATTTAATGAGACAAACTGACAATGCTGTAAATAGAAAAGAATTGTGGCATATTTATAACGCAGCTAAATGAAGCAAGCAGTGTAAATTGGATAAAACAGCAGGATATTAACGGAGCTGCAGTATGTGTTGACGTTATTCATGCGCACGCGCGAGCATGAGACGACACCGACAACAACGATAAAACAACCATATCAACCTTTTCTTTTCTTTATTTTGAACATAAGTTGACTGCCAAATGAAGCTTGTCAATAGGCGTGACAAATAGACAAACCGTGTATGATGCGATAAGGAGTCAGAAACAAAACGGTCAAGGTATGTTATGTTAACTTCTCATATTATCAACTAGTATTAACATATTGAACAGCATGGGAGATGTGTCTACTAATCTTATTTGACCAGATACAATAAAAAAGTTGTTATTGAAACAAACCTATGCACAACATTAAAATTTGAAATATGCTATTATATATGTAATGTGAACAAGCTAACATATGATCACGAGTCAATGTCTTCCTCCCATAGCCACCACGGAAAGAAAGCAATTAGTCCGTTATAAAAAAACAACAACAGCATTTATTAAGGTTAGTAATAAGTATCCAAGAAAACTGAAATTGTTCAAAGGTTTTTAATTAATATAAAGTAAAGTGTTTTTCAATGAGCCAATATTATTAGTAAATACTTTTCTTTATGTCTTTATGTCCTTTTTAGTATGAAAATTTGGGTTTCATTTTTTCAGATACCGTACTTCAAAAATGGATTATTACATACCTATTACAGATTTGATGAACTGATTACAAATCTAATAAACTGATGCTTTTTACTGTCAAATGTAGATCTAAAGCTACTGGTTGAGACAGACATTAATAAAAGGTTCTGGCACTTTTTAGTGTTGACTAAAGAAATTTATACAGTGTAAATAAAACAAATGAATAGATTTATCAACGTTTTCATTTAGATAACACCAGCCGCAGCGGCCGCAGAATAATTGCTGTTTGTATAATGTTTTATATCGTTTGTTAGGAATCAAGTTTTAAGTTTGCTTATGGAAGCTTGTTGACTTTTTACAACAACGGACACATTATTGGCTTATTTATTGTAATATGTGCGCATTTAATTCATTTGTTTGCAGTCTGAGTAACCCTTCTGAATTATTTTTAAACCATTGTTACTGTATACCTTTCAGCAACAACATGCGGTACATGATACGAGTTGTGTTAGCATTCGCTATGGCTGCGGCTTCCGTGAGCGTCTTCCTGCAAATATTATCATGGGTAACGACATTATTTTGCGCCCTTTTATTTTTGTTTCTTTAAAAGCGACTAGGTCAAAGTTGGTCAAATGTCATTTCGAAAAGCCAAGAGATGCCGAATAATCAAGAATAATGGAGTAACGTACAGCATCTGATCATTTGATTGCATGTGATCTTTTTTCATAAGAGTGTGTTGTCTAAAGGCTGGGAGAATAAATGTTTTGGATTTTTTTTAACATTTTTAACAGTTTCCCTTATAAATATATACGTCAAGTGTAAATATTACTTATAAATATATACGTCAAGTGTAAACATTACTTATAAATATATACTTCAAGTGTATACATTACTTATGAATATATACGTCAAGTTTATACATCACTTATAAATATATACGTCAAGTGTATACATTACTTATAAATATATATGTCAAATGTATACATCACTTATAAATTAATACTTCAAGTGTATATAAATATATACGTCAAGTGTAAATGTTACTTATAAATATATACGTTAAGTGTAAACATTACTTATAAATATATACTTCAAGTGTATATATTACTTATAAATATATACGTCAAATTTATACTTTACTTACAAATATATTCTTCAAGTGAATATCTTACTTAAAAATATATACTTCAAGTGTATATAAATATATACGTCAAGTGAATATATTACTCATAAATATATACTTCAAGTGTATATATTATAAATATATACGTCCAGTGTATACACCCCTTATAAATATATACTTCAAGTGTATATATTACTTATCAATATATACTTTAACATTTATCTATATCAACACTAATCTGGTATTCTTTTTATCCCCCTATTATAGTTTTTTCAAATGGATTAAAAAGGGAAACATTTAAAATTACCGCTACTGCTCCTCCTTTACATGATCTGACATTCAAATGCAATACACGAAATTCATGCGCGTGTAAACAGTAATTAGGCTTTAAGAAATATGTTCTATTTTATTATTAAAAAAGACAATAAATATGTTATTTCTTTTATTCTATTTACGCTATACAAAAGGTTGTAATTTTATTGATTACGAAAATTAAAAATAATGGTTGAAAAACAACAACAACAATAATCACACCCTCGTGTAATATTATACATGCAGTGTGTAATGTCAAGGACGTGTAACATGGCATTAAGAAACAAGAATTACATTTAATGTTTGTGTGTGTTTGTGGTTGTAACAAACAGTTTGCTCATGGATTTTAATTGTAGATGACATTGAAATTCTAAACATTGAATATAGCGCCATAAAATTTCGAAGTTAGTTGTGTTTTTGACAGGATGACTTGCGAAATTTGGAGAAATGTTGGGATTGGAGGTGGTGTGTTGGTGTTCATGTTTACGTCTAGCAACTGATTTATTAGGACATTTGTGCAGATCTGTGCAGTCAGCTGTAGTTGGTTCAACTAAAGATCGAGCTCTGTCTAAATCATTTGAATGTTCATCATAAAACGACATTTGATTACCAAGGTCTGTCCTCAGATTAGGCAGCTGATTGCTATTTTCTGAGACAATCACAGATTCAAGATCAATTTCCTTCTAAAAATGTTAGGACTATAACCAAATTTTGCCTCGAAATCTTTGTAGCTTATTTCTACAACACTGCTTAGGTTTTTAGACGATTCTTCATCAAATTCATTTAATTCACACCAAATCACAACAGGGACTAACATAATCTGACATTTTGACAGTTGTTTTTATTTTTGCAGACTACAAATACGTATTTTTATTAATTTTATTACTATTCCTTAACAGTTTAATTATGTGCCTTGTATTAGATTTTGTTTTCAGACTTTTTGCAAGATTTTGAATTGTAAATGTGTACATATTGATTTAAAAAAAAACTTTATATTTTTTGTTTACAAATTTTCTAATATCATTGTTAAATAGAACTTTAGAAGGCCGCGATCAACTATCCGGTTAGCTCA